>RJWM01003971.1:0-106892 GCA_004363535.1 Dasyprocta punctata
CTGTCAGATTGTATGCACAAGAGCTGGCCTGCCTCTCTATTCTGGTGGACAAATGAGTCGACAGTGATCCGATGATCACTCGCATGCCCATGAAACTCGCCCGCTGATGCAGCCCAGGCAGGTGGGGAGGCTCCTGAGCCTCGGTCCACCAGTTAGTATGACCAGGACCTCAGTAAGCCCCGTGTCTCTCCTCTGTAGCACTGGAGTGTGGTTGTGATTACTTAATTTGAAATCATCCGTCTCCTTTAATAATCTAGGAGCCAGGAAACTCTCTTGCACACGACTGCATTTCTGTGCCTGTTACTAAGCACACTGGGAACGCAATCGTTGTTTGTGGAGTAGATTCTTGAACTAGCTTGAATCCCTGGATGTTTCTTTTTTCTCTCTGTTCCTCAGTTTCTTCTAAATTAAGGGGGTTAAACAATTACTCAGAGCCCCTGACCTTTGTCATCCTTCATCCCTATACCTGCATTCTTGCAGGCCTTTGTCACACTTGATTCCGTACATCTCCTGCTGGGATTCCTGCCCACCTATTTCAGGCTGTCAGAACTGTTTCCAGCACAGTGAGCTCACCCTGTTGTTCCTTTGCTGAAACTTTTCCAGCCCAAACCTCACCTGGTCAAAGGCCAAACTCCTGAGCCCGGCACAGAAGAGCTTTTGGGCTCTGGCCTCTGAGAGCCACTCGCTTGCCCACTAACTTCCCTCATATGGTATACCTCACCCTCGAGACATCTTGGACTACCTACAGTTCTCCACATGTCCCTGTTGACCTTTATTGCTCTAGAAAATGAGCACCTTCCCAGGGCTGTCTTAAAAAGTAAATAAGGAAGGTGCAAATGCAATAAATCCTAAATTACCTACTTAGATACGCATTGCATTATCTATTAATACTGAAGATGATAAGATTGATGGATCCTGAGTGTATAAATCAGCTTAGGCTGCTATAAGAAAATACCATAGTCTGGGTGGCTGAAAAAATAGGCATTGATTTCTTAGTTCTGTAGTCTGGGAATTCCAAGGTCCAGGCGCTGGCGGATTTGGTATCTGATAAGAACTTACTTCTAGGATGGAAGATGGCTATGTACTTGCTGTGTCCTCACATGGAGAAGAGAGAGAGACAGAGAAGCAGAGACAGAGAGACACAGAGGGAGGGGAAAGAAAAAAGAGATCGAAGGAGAGGGAGAGCAAGCCAGCATTCATAAGCTCTCTGGTGTCTCTTTTTATGATCTCATCATGATTTATTCTAAACATAATTACCTCCCATAGCCTTGTCTCCAAATCTACACATTGGGGGTTAGAATTTACCATATGAATCGGGGCAAAGTGACATAATTCAGTTCATAGCACTAAGCAAAGGAGATGATGGTTGACAATGGTCTTTTAACTATGTATCCAGCATATGGCTCCAGGATAGAACTATGGTAGCAGAAATTTCATGTCAAAACAAGGTACCCAGCACATAAAAAACTACATTCTGTTTGGGTGGAAATGGGAGAAATAGAAAGCCAGGAGTTAGGAAATTAGGAGGGAGAGACAGCAAAATTCAGGTAATAGAAGGAGTTTAGTAGTTACTATAATTAAATAAATAAATTTATTTTATCTCATCAATAAAGAGGATAATGAGAAAATGGGTTCATTGATAACAGTTTCAAGGTTAGCTGTTAGCTGCAATAAAAATGCTCATCCTAATGATCTCACTTTTGAGAATTCATCCTAAGAAAAAAATTCAAAGGTCAGGAGAAATATATGTACAAAGACACTTACTATATTAATTATAATAATAAACTTTGACATAGCTCATAAAAGAATAGTTAAATACTTTCTAAATGAAGATTTATTGAGTGAACAAACAAGTGCTTTTGAATATGAAGCAACAATTAAAACAGTGGAGTCTAGGTTTACAAAAAAAGAAAAATCTATGGTGTAGATAAAATTGCAATTACATACTCCTACAACTATATAATATAATCACAAAAAAACAGTTAAAATTAGAAGCAAGTGTGGATTGAAATGACAACAGATAATTTGTCAGAGTGGTGAAATAATGTGCCACCCATGATACGATGTTTAAAAGACATTGCCACTTAAAATTTTTACAACAACTAGTTCTGCAGAAGATAATCTGGCTAGCTTGTCTGCAGCTACAGCTTTGCAAAGTAGGCTTTGTTTGTAGCTAGCCTGAATAAATACTTGACTTTCAGTACTACAAGTGAATTGATGAAGTATCTGGGGTCAACATAGTAGAAAGAAGTATTTGCTTTATAAGAAGAGTATAGGACAGTGATAACTGGGGGAAACATGGTGAAGATGGAAGAGGATTTGGACTGTTAAGTGAGCTACTCACTTCGGGCCAAGGAACCCATTATCTCCTGAATGCAAGATGAGAAGTAGAGCTGTGGTGTACAAATAAGCCAAAGGGATCAAAGGGAATGAGATGATGGCTGAGCAGAACGGGCTCACTCTCACTTGCAGCAAATACTGAAAAGAAAGAGAATGAGGTACTTAGCAACAGTAATAATATTACTGGATTTTGACCTCCTTTAATAGCAAGTTTGCTGAAGGTTAAGCCTGGAATGTCAGATCCACAGGGGACAAAGTGTAGAAGGGATAGGTGATCAGGTCAAGGTCAAGCAAGGGAACATAAACACAGGCTTCAGAGCCTACAAAGTATCCTAGTGCAAAGTGAGCATACTCTAGGGATGTGTCAGTCATGCATTCCCTCCACATAATGAGTTTGTGTCATGAGCGAGTCACTCAGCCTTGCCCACTAGCATCAGCTCTCTCACCTCTAAAATGGACTGAAGGTTTCTGATACGTTCATCTGTGACTTTCACTGCCCAGCGTCCATGCCCTTCGCCATTCTCCGTAACTGCAGCCCCAGGGAACCGTCTACTCGGCACTCTTGATCATGTGCTCCACGCAGGCCCTGGCCAATTAGAACGTGATAGTTCCCAGGACATAGGCACTGAGTCAGGAGGAAGGTGAGCTGCTGCTTCCATCTTAACCAACAGGTTCAGACTGAGAGAAAGGCCAGGGGCTACGTCAGAGCTAAGAGACGGAAAATGAAGAGCTCAGGTCGTGGAGACATGTAAGTCCTGAAGCCAGTCCTCCCTACCTTCCAGCTGTCAAGCCAATAAATTCCTCACTTGTGTTTGTGTTTGCTTGGCTTAAGCTAGTCTGTGCACCATTTTTGATTAAGATAGTTGGATTTAACTTCACTTACGTTTCATTTCTTGATGGAACGTAGGAATAAGCGCCAAGTGTAGCAACCTGCATGTGGTGGTTCTTTAACGTGTACTGGCTTCGCTCTCTTCCTCATTGTTTCCATCTCTTCTCTCTTCCTCTTTTCTGCTTCCTGCTTCCTTGACAGTATATTTCCTCTAGTCCACTTTTCCTGGAAGCACAGGTGAAAGAAGCACTCTCCTTGTCCTGGTGGATTCTGCCACGGACTTGGAAATGTGCCCTAGAACCCTTGTCCCTGGTGTGCATGTGCTTGAAACCAGGTCACATTCATGAGGAGCCTTCATCTCTGTAATATCCAGGCAGTTAGACAAGGTGTTCTATGACCATGCTTATTTCCCAAATAAGGAGGCAAAAGTTCAGGAACATGAAATAACTTGGACACAGCCAGTCAGTAAGTCTAGGAACTGGGATGCAAACAGAGGCCCCTGTGCCATGCTTGCCTCTCTGGCATGACACTGTTTCCTCAATTTAAATGAAGATGCCCATATGTGGTGGAGTCTGTGGTCCTCCACCCTAAACCCCTCTGCATAGCCTACGTCCCATCCCCTAGATGCCTGCTAGCTGGTGTCAGATCTGGGGCCTCACTGGAAACTGTTGTCAGTGACAGGGGCTGCCCCTCCTGATGCTATGCTCCTTCCTCAGGGGTATTCCATGCTGAATTACTGGCCTCCTTCCTTCAATTTGGGGTAAGTGAAGGGCCAGCACTGCTGAGAGCTCCCTATAGGGTCCTAAGAAGCTTCCAGGATTGAGAGAGATCCAGATAGAGGGGCGGCTGAGTCTCAAGCATTGTCGTTGCTGTGCAAGATGTGCACGTACACTACAGCATGGGATCAAGTAGATCGGGAGATACATAAAGTTTCTGTGGGAAGTAAGGATGTTATCTGGAGGCTTTGGGATGGCTGAAACCTCAGTTATAACCACATCATAGATCAGCTTCTTTCTCCGCGAGTTTCTGCCTTGTTTGCTTCTGTGAAGGTGTCTCCTGAATGCACTTGCATAAACTTCCGGCAATCAACTCTGATTCAGAATCTGTTTGAAAGGATCCTTGCCTAAGGCAACAGGTATGAGAGGTGGCCCTAGGAAGCAGACTCTTAAAGAGGGATTTCAGAGATGTGCTATTCACTGGATGGCTGGTAGTAAGGGTCCTGTCACTAGCAGTGAGTGGGATATAGTACATGTCATAGTCACCAACCTTAACATAAATGCCAGGGGTCCTCTTTTCCTAATGCATAAAAGCATTGAACCCCTAGAATTCTAGTATTTGCAACATCAAACTTCTATACAGAAGTTAGTAACTTGCTAAGTCAATCTTAATATCACCTAGTAGGTGAAAGCTTTGGCGGGAGAGAGAGTGGTAGTGTAGAAGGTTCGGTATATGACCACAGACAAGAACATGATTATTCCCTTGAGGAGAAAAATCAAGAAGCAAATGACAGAGTATAAGAAAATTCTACGATTAAATTCATATGTATAATCAAAGTTTTAAAACAGCATCTGATATATTATAAATAACATGAAGGATATTTGCTCAGGTCAGTGAATATCCCCAATCCAGCTGCTTCTCCCCTTCTGTCACCACCTCCCCATCTAAGCCACCAGCATCTCTCTCTAAGGACTAATGTAACTGCCTCTTACCTAGGTCATTTCTACTTCTGGCTCCTCTCCACCTAATCAGAGGATTGTCTTAAAAATGGAAATCAGAAATGGTATGTCAAGTCCCTATTCAAAAATTTCTAATACTTTCTGTTTACCATAAGCCACAGGCCTTATGTTGCTGATTTCATATACTCTTTCACTTCTATCTCAGTATTATACCTCCCTCATGCTGTCTCCTATGAGTCTCTTCTCTGAACAGGTCAAGTTTAGTACTACCCAGATTGGTTTTTGGTTGTTCTTTCACTTTAGATGATGTTCTTCCTCCAAGGATTGGAATGGCCTGCACCCTCATTTCATTTAGGTGTCAGTTCAGATCTTACCTCCTTAATGATACACATTTGACCTCCCTCCCTAAAATGCATCCTTCCCCATAACTCTCTATTTCCTTGTCCTAATTTTTACAGCACTCACTAATTGATTTATTTGTGTATTTATTTAGCTACTTGAACCTCAGTTGCTAGAATATAAGCTCAAGAACACAGGGCCTGGCACATAAAAGTTGCCTTCACAAATGTTTGTTGAATGGATACATAAATGCATCAGTCAACGATCTTTGTAGCAACCATACAAGTCTGATATATCCAACCTTGTGATTAAGGAAACTGGTGCTTGGGAATGTCCAGAAGCTTATCTAGGCTGTACAGCAAGCTCTTGGCCCTGCCTAGAATTTCTAGCATTTCCCAAATCTTCGATCCAATTAAACTACACCTGACCTAAGAGTTAGCAAATTGGGCTTTCTATCTTGGGTATTTGGAAGATTCCTTGTGGGACCTTGGGTAAACTGGAACATTGAGTTGCTAACTTTATTCTTATCATGCAAATAAAAACAAAGATTTCCTTAAAATCTTCACGGTCTTACTTCATTACTTCTGTGTAATTCACTCTTTGAAGTTAATCATTGTTGTAATATTTGCTTTCTGTCTGGGGATAAAGAACGCACAAGAGAGTAGTGTAGAGATACAAAGGCCTCACATTTACCCAGCAAGGTTCACACCAAACTGTGTTTCCCCTGGCAGAGTACCAGGGAATGCTGGTGTCTGGTAGGCAGCACTGCCCTATCTTTGCTAAGTCTCTCATCTTGCCTGTAACACTTGGGTCCTCTAAACCTCAAATCTTTGTCTAAACATTAAGTAGGATAACATTTATAAGCCTGGATATCACTGTCAATGTACAGACAACTTAGCTATAATGGTTTCAAGCTCTGATGACTGCTGTATGTAGTTCCTATACTGGAAATATTGCTTTATTAGGGAAATATAGTAAATATATGTTATGTGTATTTTTAAATCTGGAAAGTAAATTAGATAAATGTATAAACTTGTACAGATTTATTAGAGACAACGGAAATCCAAGCTTGAATAGATCTCACTGACACAACAAAGCCCTGCCCTCCATGGACATTGCAAGAGTACATCTGATGCACATCTTTTAATCTGAGTACCTTTGAAAATAAGTATGTCACTTTGCATGCATTTAAATAGATACTATAGTGTTAGAAATCTGGTTTTGCTTTTACTTTTTACCACTGAGCTATGCTGACCACTCCATGTTCCAAGCTGGATGTTCATCTGCAGCTTCAAATGCTACATGGTATGACAAGGTGCATCACATGTTTCCTGTCCCTCGGTGATGCCCCTGGTCAGGGGAGACGTAGAGAGCTCCAGGCACTGCTGTAGGAGGGCCAGCTGGCACGGCCATCTTGGAGAAGAGTCAGGTTGGTCATTTGGTCATATGCCAGTCTCACATCCTTTGATGTGGGTATGGGTCACGGAGAAATTTCCTCACTGCAGTGTTTAGGGAATCCAGAGCTAGAGATGGGCAGCAGTGTGATGGAACCAGGATGCATAGCTCATGAGGGAAAACTAGTAAATTCTCAGGGATTTGGTAAGCTGAAGTCTGCCAATCTTCTCAGGAATTTGGTAAGCTGCCATTACCTAAAATCAAATTATATCAATTTATAATTAAATAATATATGTTTAAAATAAAGGTAATACCTAAATAAAACACACTGCTTTCTAATCATTTAGTCATTAGATTTTATTACTATTTGGCTCCTGGGGCCACTGAGATCCATGCATCTGGTGAGTGGGACAATGAAGGATGCTGTGTAAATGCTGCCACCCATCACTCCCTGGCTCTGTGTTCACAGACGTCCTGTTGATAGCTTGAAGTGGGCCATGGTGGGAATAATTACATCAAAGAAACCAGCAAGCCCTACAAATCAGGGCATTTTACTAACCTTGAGAGCTAATTGTTAAACATTTACCAGTTCACTGGAGACTGGTATTAACTCTGCTTTACAAATGAGAAAATGGCTCAGTCAGTTTAAGACACTTGCCAAGAATCACACAACTTGTGACTCGTGGAAATTGGATTCAGACCCAGGTCTGTCCCAGACCTTGTACTTTTACTTTGATAAAAATTAGCAGTGAGTTATAATGTCTAAACTAGAAAATTCTCCTTACCTTTCCACCAACACTGATTGCACTAATGGTTTTTCTTTTATAAAAATATTGCATTGGCTGCCAACAACTGAGTATGGTGTGAAATTAAGAAATAGCCCAGTTTTAGCAACATCTGCTTACCTACTGAGCTTCATTAACTCCTCATGGGAGAGGTCTGTCCTAAACCCCAGGTGCTGTTGCTTACAGTGCATATGAAAAATAAATGAGCTCAGCTTTCAAGTTAGTGTTGTGAGGTTATATAAACTAATCATTAAACGTGACAGCTAGGATATTTTAGCTACTGTTTAACTCAGAAAGATGTGTTAATAAATAATGCTATTTGCAGACTGAAGGCTTTGGCCCTGTCGCTTTCTGTGTCACAACCTCTTTGTTTATATAAGTTACTTCCTAAATTTTACTTGAAATGCAGTCACATTTTCTTATTGTCAGAAATCTTTTTTCTCAATCAGTCAATTAGTCACATAAACATTTATAAAGATGATCATAATGTGAGACCTGAGAGCCTGGCAAAATTACTTCTAATGTAACTTAGTTCAAATATTTTACACATCAAATGCTTTCTAAAATGTTAATTAGCTTGATTGCAGTAATCAGTCTACAATGTACATGCCTCTCAAAATATGATGCCGTAGATGTTAAATATACATGGTTCTGTCAATGGTGCCCAATAAATGAAACTGACAAAAATGAACCTGAAGTGAACATAACTTTATTTCATTTTATCAGCTCTTAATCTCCTAGTCCAGTAAGTGGTCATTCGTAAAAGTGAACTGAAATAAAGGCATACAGATATGGAATTGTTGGATTTCCTAGGCCAACATTTTCAAAAAAAGCACTTTTAATACGGAAAATTTCAACTTTTTACAAAAGTAGAGCAACAGTATAGCAAACGTCTATGTAATGCCAAGCAACCACCATCATTAACTCAAGGCTGGTCATGGTTCATGCAAACCTCCAACCATGCCTGCCCGCCTTAACAATCCCAGTGCATTTCATTTATTCAATTGATCCTAAGTGGATACTCTATTCATGTCCTCTGATCTACAAAAGCATTCATGGTCTATATGACCATTTTATGGTACCTGCCACTATTCATTTTATTAATCACACCATTTAGTCTTCCAACAATCCCATGAGGTAGAACACTACCATTTTATAGATGAAGGAACTGAAGCTCAGAGGTTACACCAGAGCTGGGGTTCAAACCCGAGCCACTTGGTTTCAGAGGCCAGGGTTTCCTCCACTACACCACAGCCGCCACACAGGAGTCTATGTCTATAATTTTGATATGTCATGCTCCTCCCCTTCTTTCATTTCTTCTTTCCCCCTCAACTATTCCTGATGAAGGTTATACAAATGTAAGAACTAAGTTCCTTTTAGAGCATATTATTAAAATAACACATCTAAAGATATTCCAAACAAGGTTATAATTTTCAAATCTACTTAACCAAGTTTGTGCTAAATAACTTATGTAAGTTATTATGCAAATTAACTAATGGAGTGACTATCTGAGTTCCCTATACACATTAATTTTTCCATCTAATCTAATAATCACATAAAATATGTTGGTCAGGCACCATTACTAAGACTGACAGATGGATAATGTAACACACAGAAGCTGCTCTGGAAATACATGACAATAAAACCCAACCTGGTGACTTCTGAACTTGAGTTCTTCCTTTTAAAAAATATGATCTTCTTTTCCTCTAGCAAGAAAGGAAAATCAACAGAGTGAGGTAAAAAAACCAAAAGCTCCTTATTGTAATGTTAGAAGGAATAATAGATGTTGACCAATAAAAAAATAATTACAGTCACATAGGTCACAGGTGTAGAAAGAAGAGCAGTTGGCAGGTGACAGCACGTCAGACTTCACGGGTGGCTGCAGGTGTCCTAGAAGCAGCACTGTTCAGCGCTCTCTAGCCAGGGACTGTTCCCATGTCTGATTTGAGAGAGTGCACGGGCACATACACAGAAGGTCATGCACACCTGCACAGATTCTCACACATATCGTCTCACCACTGCAAGTACACATGGGAGATTCTCTGAAACAGAACCAGGGAGTTCAGGAAGCTCTGTTTTAGTTTTTTCTCTGAGTGGTCATATTTACTTGTGTGTTCTAATAATCCCAACCACATTTATGTACTGCTTTAGAGCTTACAAAATGCTTTCAAGTTTCACTGAACCCTCTGTGAGGTAATACTAGTAAACCTATTTTAATGAGAAACAAATGAATGTTCAATGAGTTAATAATGTGCTTAAGATCTATGATGTTAGAGGGAAAAATATACAGGATGAGAGAGAGAGAGAGAGAGAGAGAGAGAGAGAGAGAGAGAGAGAGAGAGAGAGAGATTGATTTTAAGGAATTGGCTCACTCAATTACATAATTGTGGGGACTGCTAAGTGAAAAAGCCACCAACAGTTAAGCACAGTCTCAAGTCCAAAATCCATAGGACAGGCAAGCAGGTCGGAAACTTAAGGATTTCTCTTACACATTTAGAGATAGAATTCTGTTCTTTCCAGGAAACAGCAGAGTTTTTGTTTGTTTGTTTGGTTGGTTGGTTAGTTGGTTGGTTTTTGATTCTTCAGGGCTTTAACTGATCAGATGAGTCCCACCCAGCAGGTAAGTCGACTGACTATAAATGTTAATCATATCTACAAACTATCTTTACAATTACACCTACACTAACCTTACTGAACCACTTAGCACTGTAGCCTAACCAAATTAACATGCCAGTCATCCTGATAGAAGAATTTGAAAATATTCAAATTGCATTAATTACATTTTGTAACCTAAGAGTAAGTTTAGTGAACTAGGAAGAGATGGAAATTTTCTTGATCTGATAAGAATTAAAATAGCAAGAAAGTAGTGAGTATAAACTATGATGCTTTTCATGTATTAGCTCATTTAATTTTCACATCAGTCTCATAATGTAAACATTCAAAAGAAGTTGAAATCAAAGCTAATGAGTAATAACAGCTGAGATTTAGACCCAGTTTCAAAGCCCTGGTGTGGAAGAACTGTAGACAGAAAAAGCAAAATCTTAACTAAAGTAGTTATCAATTCCTGAAGGATGAATTTTTGCTTTCTCAGGTGCAAAAGATCTAATGGAATCAACTTGCTAATCAGGAGACTGGCTGGTCCCCTCAAGGGAGTCACACTAATGGCTCAGCACGGGTTGTGCTTGGTTGTGCTCAGCACCACTGCAGGTGCTCTGGGATTTTGGCAGCAGCAGCAGCTAGGACAGCCTAAGTGACAGGGAGCTCAGAAAGAGTCATCATTCCTACCATAAGGGCCTCTCTCCTAAGGACCCCACTGTAACATTACAGTTAGAAACTGGCTGATACATGAGCCATTCCATCTTCTTGGTGCTTTTGCACATCTTTGGCAGTGTTCATGTCTAGCAGACAGTAATGTAAGCTAAAACATGATAATTCTCTGACTTTAACTCACTTCCATAAATTGATCTCTCTGGCTCTTCCTTAGACTTTCTGGTTTCTGCTCTTCCAATCTTGCCTTTTCCAGGGTCTAGACCACCCAACTATTCACGATTGCCTAAATGACCATATTTAGCCATATCTGAGCCATTTATCTTGGGACAAAAAGTGGGTTGATTGCAAAATAGCCAACCAGAAAGATTTTCCTTGACCACTGTCTTTATATTTACAAATAGGCTGCTATGTGACAACACACATATACTGAGCCAACCTCTGTTTTTGTGTTCTCTGTTGGTCAGTCAGGTGGAGGTAGAAGCAGATCTTAGGACAGACATATCTAGTGAGGCTCCTCCACCTGGTGGAGTCTTTGAAGAGTCTGCAGGCAAGGGAGACTATTCTCTCCAGGAAAGGGGCAGATACTGCTGCTTTTGGTGTTCAGAGGAAACTGGAATTCGAGGCTGACACATAGTCCTTCTAAATAATCTAACCCATGTCTCAAGGTCTAATGTTTCTTTATCTGGTTTTTGACACTGATATCAGAGACCTGCTAAGGCTCTTGTAGTTGGGCTGCATTAACCCAATGGTACTGAGTTCCTGCAGCTGCCCAGAGGGCAGGAGGCAGCACTCCATGCTTCTGTAAAAATTTTCAGCATTCCTTGGGTTTGATTGTTGGCTAACCAGAGCATGCCAATTTCTTTTTCTCCTACAAAACCAGAATCGAAGTCAGCTTGTTCTGTGTTTCTTAAAATGAATGTTGACCACATTTTTTTCTGTGTTATCACTAACACATAAGCCAATGCTTCATCTTCTGCCACCGTTCTAATTCATAGAAGGGAACCTCCTAGTATTTGTGGTTTCTGCATGCCAACAGAGGATACCACCACCCCATTCATCAGCACTAATGAGGTCCTTATCACTGTCTGGTTGGTCCAGTACCAGGATCCATCTGAAAAGTCTTTTTGTAGGGCCATTTGTGGTACCAACTGTCTCAGCTAATGCAACAGGGTGGAGAGAAGTGTTTACAAGCAAGGGTTTATTTTGAAAGATGGTCTCAGTCTGGGAAGAGTAAAACAGGGAAAAGAGGGCAACCAAGTTCATGGGCAACTCATTGAGCTGATGATTGCTGAGAGGAATTTCAGTTGGGGCTCTTGTAGTGCACTGTATAACTGCAAGATTATTTATAGAAATAATATGAAGCATAAGGCAATTTTTGTTGCTTCTGCTAGACTCTTGGGGTGCTTACAAAATTTAAGATTTTATGTATCCTTGGCCACGCATTTGACAAAAGCCTACCTAAAAACGTTGAGGGCTCGTTTATTTCTGGTTCCCTCTTATTTTTAGGATATTAACATTTGGTTCTAAAATGGGGGAATTCAACCGGGCGTGGTGGTGCACGCCTTTAATCCCAGCGTTCAGGGGGCTGAGGTAGGAGGAGCGTTGTGAGTTCGAGGCTGGCTTGGGCTACAATGCGAGCATGAGGCCGTCCTGAGCTACGTAGTACGACCCTGCCTCAAAAAACTAGGGCCAGGAGTTTAGCTCAGTGACTTAAGCACCTGCCTGGCAGGTGCGAGGTTGTGAGTTTGATCCCTGGTGCTGCAAATAATAATAATAATAATAATAATAATAATAATAAATAAAATAAAATAAAATGGGGGAATTTACCCACCTTGGTAAGCCCTAAAATCCTGTCCTTTGTACCTGTAGCTGCAGAAGGTCAGGAATATGCATGTCTAAGTTTTAGATCCCTCCTTAGCTTGGAAAATAGTATCAAGACAAAAGTGGTTTTAAGTGCTGGGCTTCTCATTCTATTTTAGCACCTTTTCTCAGATCTCAGCAATTTCTATCTTACTGGCTTTAGCAATTATTTTCATATTTGGTCCAGGTTTTTTATAGGAAGACTAGTCCAAATAAATAAGTCTTCCATTATCAAGTTCACAAGAAAGAGAATAGCCTGCTATCATTATTGCCTCCCAAAGCCTGTCTGTAATGGTTAAAATTATGTGCTAGACTAAGAAACTGTTCACTATACTAATAAAGGTATGATAATTACACATCAAAACACACATGTTCACTATTCGGGGCAATACAAGAAAGTAAATCAATCAATAGTCTGGAAGAAAGAAGGAAGATACTGGATTTTGAATTCATCTTGTTACTGCCATCTTCAAAATCACTGTAAAACAGCAAAAGCTAGATCACTGAAAGTATCATGGCTAAAAGTATTTTCCAAGTTAGTAACGTTGAACCTTTCTTGTCAACCTTCCTCTTCCTCTTTGTTATGGATAGCTCTTACTTCATGATTCCTTTCAGAAATAGAAGTTCCTCTGCTTACATCATTGGATTTAATATGTTGCACCATGTTATGTAGTTTTATTGTATTCATCTTAAAAAATAAGAAAAAATGAGACAAAGTAGAATGAACACCCAAGCCCAGCATCTATGATCCAAGTCCAGTGTTCTGATGCTGTCATTTTACCGCTGTTTGGGCAAGTCACTTCAGAGTCACCCCTCCTCTCCCAGATCAATTTTCTTAAAGTAAAATGAGAAGATTAGACAGCCCAACCTCTACAGCTATTCCCCTCACTTGACACCTTCTGGACAATGGCTAGGCCTGGTGCGCTCATACACTGGCAGCAGTTATGCAAAGCATCATCCAAGGGACTGTGGGTGGGTGGCTCCCTGTTGGTGGGGAGATTTCTAAGCCTTCTGTCTCTACTGTGCCAAGGACCACCCCACTATCACTTGGAAAGAATAAAGATGGTCTTACCATTTACATGTGTTCTCCATGCTCCTTTGTAGAATCTTTCAAGATGCAAAGTCCCACCTGCACTTTCAGATAATTACCACAGGATATGAAGAGGCCTGTGTGTACCCAATAAATTTCATGCCTTACAATAAGCTTTCCTCAAGAGAAGAAACAAATGGAGCTATGGAGAGTAAAATCCTTTCCCATCCTGAGAGTAAAATCAGATATTCTCACTTGAGAATGTAGTGGGAAGAGCCTCTGAGATCAGGAATTGCAGATTTAGTTAAAATCCCTTTGCTACTAATTAACTACGTGACTCTGGGTAAGTCACAAACCTAACTAGATTTTAATTTCTCCTATGTAAAAGGAAGATGAAATAAGATGCTGCAAATTCTCTGTGAACTCTTACATCGCTATTCAAATGCAAATATCTTCTAATGACAGAAATTCAGGCACTAAATAGATTAGTGAAGAGAGGAGGCAGAAACAGCAAGTTTGTTCATGTTCTGCAGAGGGGAAAACAAGAGAGCTAGAGAAGAGACCACTCCTCTCGGCTTCCTGTGCACGCACGCTTCTCTCTGTTAACAAGGTTTCTAACAACATAGGCTTTGGTGTACAATGACTTAAATCAGATGCACGCATCTGACCTTGGTTGTAATACACGTTACATGGGTGGAGAAACTGCCTTTTTAAAAAAATTTATACATGTTTGCGATACATATTATTCACATTCATTTTGGGAAATTGATATCATTTTCCATTCCCTTTCTCCCCTTTTCTACTTGTCTCCTACCCCCATCACCTTCTTCAAAAAGTCTGCTACACTGTTTCTTACAATCTTTATTTATCCTTTATTTTGGGTTTCTCAGATAAGAGAAACAATGTGATATTTAACTTCCTGTGTCCGACTTATTTCATTTGTCATTTTTGGTACAAGACTGTTTATCTGTAAGATGGTAATTGAGAAGGCTTTCTGAGTATCTCATGAAAATGTGCTTAACAGTGTTTTGGACATGTAGGTGCTCAATAAATGCAAGTTCTATTTTTTTTCTCTCATATAGAGCAATTGTTACAATGATGAATTGAATTTTCTCAATTTTTTTTAAATTGGGACTTCACTAAGACCCATTAATGGAATTACCCATGAGAAGGAATAACTCAAATAGAAAACCTCCATAGAAGTCTTTGTTCTAATGATAATTATCTGAGAGCAGTAATGTGCCAATTAGGGCATAAAGAAAAGGAAGCTTAAACATTATCTAAAAGTGATTTTGCAAACTGTGTTGCGATGGTTAATCTTGATTGTCATTGAGATGCCTAGGACACTAGCAAAGCACACTTCTGGATGTGGTGCGTTGGTCATGAGGGCATAACCTTGAGGATTATCTCTTATCCCTGGTCCCTTCCCTTCAAGGGGTCTTTTGGTCTTTCTCTGTTTCATGGCTACCATGAAAGCAACAACATTTCTCCACCACACCTTTCTACCATGATGTTTCTGTTTTGTAGCCAGCCAACCATGGACTAAACTGCTAGTCAAATTAAACTCCGCCTCCAGTGTGTCAGGTATTCTGTCAATGACAGACAGCTGACCAATACATGTGTTAACAATAATACATATTAAGCAATACAGCTTCTACTTAATTCCATTCCTCATTTCATAGACTTTCATCATCCTGTAGCACAAAAATATATAATATTTTTCCTCCCAATGATACAATTTGTTGTTTATATGAAAAATAAAAGGGGGGAAAACAAGTATCACTAGTCTTTTTCTTGCCACCTTTTGAATTACCTCCAATTTAACCCCAGAACAATTCAAGGAGTTGTGTCCTTACTTTAGCCTAAATATTTCTAAAACTTCCTAGCTCAGTTGTCATTTATAAACCTTTTAAAAATTAATTATTAAAGCCTTTTCCATTAGTCTTTTGTTTGACCTTCATGCAACCATTTTTCTTTCTTTGTTTAACAAGTGAAAAACCACTGCATTAGCTATAAATACATGGCGGCAGATATGGGCAGAAGGCCTATGACTCATGCTGGATTCTTCCCTAGGACCACCTTGGTGATGACTGCATTCTGGGAAATGTGTCAGGTTCACTCCAAACTCACAGGCAAATTCCAAACTAGCTGACCATAGGAAGAGAACTCTAGTCAGTTCCTCCTATTCCCCTTCTCAGTTTAAGGTACTGGGATATCTCATTCACTTGGTTTATTGGTAAATTCTATTATCAGTCCATCTGTCCATCCACCCATCATCCATCCATCCATTTATCCATCCACACACCCATCATTACTGATTATCAAGCCATGCGCCTTATGCTGGAGGTAGAATACCAAATAAGAAAATAATTATAGCATGAGAGTCAGACAAACTGAATAGTGCAGTGACTTCTATCATTAGAGGAAAAAAAACAAATGCACAATAGTTCACCAGGGTAAATTTCCAGGAAAAGATTTTACCAAAGACAAATCAAAATGCCATCAAGATAGTGACAGGAGGATGGTGGAGCATATATAATGGAAGAACAGCAAAAGCAAAGGCACAGGACTGCAAAACGGAACACTGTAGGAAACTAAACATGGTTAAGACATTGGCCAGAGTCTGTCCTACAGGATAACATGTAGGGTGACTTCATATTAATAGTATTCAAACTGTACACCTCAGATGCTACTGGGGTAATTGGGGAAGCAGCTTAGCAGGTGGGTTCACATTTGTGTTTTACTTATGGGGCTTTGTCAAAAATTATTTTTGTTTACTCCATCACTTTGGATTGAATCAAGGCCTGTGCAAGCTAGGCAAGAGCTCTACCACTGAAGCACACCCCCAGCTGTGAAAAGTTTCTTTTTAAATAATAGGTTCCAGCTAGGTGTGGTGGTGCACGCTGGTAATCTCCGCAATCAGGAGGCTGAGCCAGGAGGACCACTGTGAGTTCAAGGCTAGCCTGGACTACATAGTAAGACCCTGTCTCAACCCCCACCCCCAAAAAGGATTCTATTATTAAAAAAAAAATACCAGAAAGCACTGGCTTAGGTAATCATCTTTACTAAGCTGAGGATTTTTAATCTGACATTCAAATCAATGCATAAAAGGTTGGGTGACAGGAATTACATCTTTTTGCTTCACTCCTCACAGGAGGAGGGCTATACATTTGAAAATGTTTGGCCATTAACAATAATGATCATTTACAAACTGTATATTGTTTGAATAATACAAAATGCAACAAAACTAGATGGTAGAATATGGGTTAAATGTTGCTAAATTGATACATAGGTACCCTCAGCGTGGGATTATACAGAAGATGCAGGAAAACGCTTATTTGGTAGTTTACCTGTCCTCTATGACCAATAGAGAATATGTATGCAGCAGGACTTCATCACTGACATGTTTTAAAAAGTGTTACCAAAAGTCTGAAAACTGAGCAGTTAGAACACTTGTGTCTCATGAGGCCTCATGGCTAACATGAGGTCTCGTCTGTTCATTTCTTCTCTTACTTGAAAAGTCTAGTCGCAAGGTTCTGAGTTAGTTTTCTTTAAAAATCATGCCAAAAGAAGAAAAAATTGCATAATTATCTATTTCATAAGACTTGTAAAGCTAGGAAAAATAAAAAACCATATGAGAGCCAGATGTGGAGGCAACCACCTCTTTTCTCAGCACACCAAGAGGCTGAAGCAAGAAGATAGCAAGTTCAAACCCAGTCTGGGCAACTTGGTGACTTAGACCGTCTCAAAATAAAAATAAAAAAGGGTTAGGAATGTAGCTCAAATGCCATGGCTTCATTTCCCATTACTAAACAACAAGTAAAACAAACAAAACCCCATAAATTCCCTGTGATGAATTTTTACAGTGCTGCTTAAAAGTAATTCAAAGCATCTACACCAATACCCTCCAAATTAATTTCATGTGGGTCAGTGTGTACCCACAACCCAAATGGTGGGGTAAATGCGGTGACCAAGTCTCAAACATTCATGCCTAAGAGCCAGAATCCCATGAAGGGAAAAGGTACAGAACCCAGTGTACTGAGTTTTGTTCTGGTATCTCAAAACCGTAACCCCCAGTTACCCTACCCCTACACCTAATATGCTAAAAACGGTTTAAAAAGATGAGTTGCCATCTGTAGAACATTTAAGATGTTGTCTCATTAGGTATATTTACAATTTTGGGTTTTACCCTGACCTTGAGGTCACAACTGCACATGAGTTCTGGAAATGAGCAGAATCTGCCACCATTTCCAGGAGCCCTCAATTTACCATGCTGTCCCTGTAACTTTCCCATTCACCTATCACTATTTGTTGTCTTGGGACTAAATGGTAGCCAGAAGCAGCACAACTAGTGAGAGTTCTCTCATTTTCCAAAATACACAAACAAGCTTAACCAAGCAGGTAACCTAGTAAATGGTGATCATATCTATCACTCTCTCTCTAACAATGTGCATTCTTTTTCAATACCAAACCCCAGTTGTCCTCACGACATCCTTTAGGTCCTACTTGTTCCAAAAAGCCACATCATGCTGCTCCCACCCACACAAAAGTCCTCCTTCTTTATTTCCTATGATAACTATTTTTCTTTACTACACTACTTAACTTTTGGATGTTAGGTTTCTAGGGTGTTTTGTGAAACACTTATTTTGAAAACAGAGATGTGGGTTCAAATGCTAGTTTGGGATCTATTAGATTGGAAATTAATCTGTTCTCTGAGTCTCAGTTTTTACATGACAAATAAGGTCAATACCTTTTCAGGCAAATGTAGGGACAACAATATATTTAAATGGAAGCTTTCCTCCACCTAGCACATGCTCAGTGAATGGTATTCAATAAATATTAAACTAACAAAATGGGTGGGAACTATGTCCTATTCTCTTTGTTCCTGTTACAAGGTACAAAGAGTGACAAAGAAAGAACCAGCTGAACATTAGTCACTTTTCCTTATTTGTAGCAGAGGCAGCTCACATCTGGTCTCAGAAAACCAAACAGGTAGGCATTTATTTCTCTTCACAATTATAATTAGCCCACACGAGTGTTATCACAGTCAGGGTGATGCTTTTTATAAGTGATACTTTTTATAAGACTAATTTACATAACACTTGAAAGGTTTTTATTTATTTATTTTTTTGACCTTGTCTTATATAGCTTTGGAAACATAGTTAGAGAAAGTTATATATACTAGAAATCTGAGTTGATTGGTTAAACACTAGTAATACCACTTTCACCCTAATTTACAGTTTACAAGGCATATGACCACTCATTTTTTTTATTTAAGATACTAGTACTTAGCATTTAATGCATTTAAAATCTTCCAGGTATCAGTGGACACTAAGTTTGGGGTGCGCTCTATGACTGCTACAAATAACACAACATTTTTAAAAGAAAATACAAATTTGGCATATTGCCACCATCATAAGCCTGAGGTGTATATAAAGTCTTGCCCCCAGGATAAAGGGAATTAATCCCTGAGAAGGCAATGCTTAACTGGTTTGCAAAAGAGCCAACTGGAGGAGTTCTTAGAAAGTTTCTTACCCCTGCAATTTCTCAATGAGCTGAACTTAAAGAAATTGAAAGAGAACTTAGTGTCTCTAAAATGTATGGCATAATCGTTATATCCCTACTGTTTTTGTTTCAAGAATCAACTCCTGAATTTCCACAGTTCAAATTAAACCTTTCACCACCAAAATACTTCTTATAGAAAGGCCTCTAATTAAACCAGAATTCAGCATGTCCTTGAGCAATTCTCCTACCAAGGCCTGTTTCTAGTTTGAGGGTTTGTTGGAAGCAGTTGAGGTTTTTGGCACACTTTATAATTCTGAACAAAGTTGACCAAGGGAAATATACAGAAATACTAATCTCTTTTTTATTTGTTTTCAAAGTTTGCTCTCACCCTTGCATCTTTTACTTATAAACAAAAAAATTACAAATAATCTATCCATTCCATTTCCCCCAGAACTTACTGCAATTCTCAAATTTGTGGCCCTTCTCAAACTATTGTTTTCAGTAAATGTTGGTGTCTGTATAAAATTTGTTATTTTTAATACATATATATTTGCATGGTTACTCTAAACTGTTTTATTTTAGGTTCTGGGGATTGAACCTTTAGCATTCAGTTATGTCTTTAGCCTTTTCAGTTTTTTGTTTGGAAGCAAGGTCTCACTCAGCTGCCCAGATGGGACTTGAACTTGTGATTCTCTTCCCTCAGCCTCCCTCACAATGCTGGTATTATAGGCATGTGCCACTGCACTGGGGAAACAGTTTTCAGTTGCCTAAATGATTTCATACTGTACTATCCTTCAGTCACTTTTTTCTCATTTTCCCTACTTGAAACAGTCTGAGATTTATTCATGTGGATATTCATTCATTCTGTTACAATTTCAATGTATGAAAGTAATTTTATTCATTAGATAATATTTCTGCAGGGGTTGAAAATATCTGTAAAGGACCAAAGTATTTTAGGCCTTGTAGGACATGTGTAGTCTCTATTATATGTGTGTGTGTGTGTGTGTGTGTGTGTGTGTGTAATTCTTTTTCTTCATCTACTTTTCTGTCCAGGTCCCCAAGACCACTGTCAAATTCAATGACTCATGGAACTCAGAAAAGTCATTAGTTTAATAATGAAAAAGTACAAGAACAGCTTAAAATCTGCAAAGGTAAGATGCACATAGATGCATGCTTTAACTTGTCTTCTCTCAGAGGAACAGCATGGTCAATACAGTATTTAACCTTCCCAAATGATGTGGAATGTGTATGGAATACTGTCGATCAGGAAGTGAGACTGGATTACAGGATTCTTACTAGTGAGTCAACCCACAGTTGCCCTGCTACTCAGTTTTCAGCTTACCTATCCATTAAGTGAATTCTGCAAGGTGCAGTGCCCCCACCATAAATTACTATTCACACAAACTACCTGGTGTGATCCAAGCCCTTGGGTAGACAAAGGCACTTGTGCCAGGCAGGATACTCCCAGGGGTGAGAGGTGATCCCCCATGAGCTGCCTGAGAGCCAGCCCTTTGTCAGAACTCCAAGGACTTGCATACACCAGATCTGCTAAGTCAACCCATTAGTGCACAAATGTCAAAGTCATTCTTAGCTCAGGGGCCAGGGACTTGATTTAATTGGAGACACCAGTGCTAGGGCCACTTAAGTTACATTTTCCCTTGCTATTCCAAATACAGCTGTAAAAAATCTTTGTGCTTATTATACATAAGACATATTGTTGGAAAAAATGACAAAGATACCTTCTTTCAGGAAAAAAAATAGGAAATTGGAAATACATAAAACCTGTGATTTTTATTAAAAGCCAGTTTATCATAAAGCTAATCACCAGAATTCCAATATTATTTATTTATAAGGTTATAAAATCTCACCCTTTCTTAATCAGGACACTGAATTTATGACCTAGTGAAATAAATGTATTAAAGCAAAAATCTCAAAAATATTAAATTTGAGCCTCACAGATACTCTGTCATAGTTAACAGATTGCTGTTGTTTATTTCATGTGAAAAGGAAGGATTTTTTTAATCAAACTGTTACTATACATACTTTCTAATCTTTGTATGGATGTCAAGGTTATGGAATAAGGCTTAGATAACTGTAGAAAGTCCAAGGTATCCAAAACAGGCAATTGTGATAGCTCACAAACTGCATTAATATCTTCAAATGTAGCTATATTTAAAAGAAGATATTGGAGTCTAGAGCTAAGGGTTTTGTTTTTGTTTTTGTTTTTGTTTTTGTTTTTTGCTGCTGGGGATCAAACTCACAACCTCATGCCTGGCAGGCAGGTGCTTAGGCCACTGAGCTAAATCCCCGGCCTTGTTTTTTGAGACAGGGTCTCACTATGCAGTTCAGGCTGGACTTGAACTCACTTTGTAGCCCAGGCTGGTCTCAAACTCACAACAATCCTCCTGCCTCAGTCTCCCGAGTGCTGAAGATTTGGTTTTACAATTTAAAAAATCAATGTGATTTTCCACGTTTTGGAAAAAGCAATTCGGTCTCTGTTTCCTATAATTGCCTACCAGAAATGTCAAATCTTCTCTCAATTTATAAACCTACACACAATGCACTTTAGTTCTGCACAGATGCTGAACTGCTGCTATAAGCAATATGTAATTCTAACTTTACTAAGGCAATGAAAAAAGTATGAATTTTCTCAACATCTTTGCCAATCCTTATATTATCTGAATATGAAACAGCATTTAATTGTACACATTTACATTTTCTTAATTAGTACGCTAAAGCATTTAGTGCTAATTCATCTCATGGTTCTTAGGTTCTGCTCCTTTATCTAGCCCTTAATTAACCCTTGACAAAATTTTCATTTCCTGTTAGTTTCTGGTAAATACATTACAAGTACCTTGCATGACTTGCTTTTTAAAATATTTTGTCATACTTAAGTTTCTAAGTTTAAAACAGTCAGATATACCAATTTTTTCCCTTACAGTTTGAACTTCTGCCACATTCAACAAATCCTTAAATTTGGTAGAAATGTTCCTGTATGTTCTAAATTTTTGTAATATCCACCTTTCATTCACCAAATTTCTCTTTTGACTACACTGAGAAAAATACGTACATTTCCGCTCAACACGGACATGCAGCAGTCCTAGTGCCATTTATTGAAGTCATTCACTTCCCCACTGTTGGCCATGTTTTAAATTCTTATACTTCTATTTCTGTACCATGCTCTATGTGCTTATGCATGCCCCACTAAGGTTGTTAAATCATTGTGATTTGTTTCTAGAGGAGAGCTTGCTATATTGCCCAGGCTGGGCTTAAAAGTTTGATCCTCCTGCCTTAGCCTCAAGAGTAGCCAGAAGTGCAGTATCAGTGTAGCTTTTGCTATCTTGAATGATGGGAGCTCCTATCTGCCCAGTTTTCTTCTTAAAAAACTGTCATGGCTGTTTCGCTCTCCACATAAGGCTAGGTATCTACAGTTCCATTAAAAATTTGTTGAGAATTTGATGGGAACTTCAATGAATTTATATAGATTGGGGTGGCTGGAGCTTTAATATACTCATTCTTATCTTCAAACATGGGATACTTCCATTTATTTTGGAAGTATCCTACTCCACTAGTCAAGATCTCCTGTGCAATATGGAATAGATGTATAAGAGACATTCCTGTCCTATTTGTGACCTCCCTGATCCAGTCAACACCTAAAATTCAACATCACATGTATTTTTTCATCGTAGTTCTTTCCTAGTATTAGGTTGTCTTTATTAATCTGTTTTGTCAGGAGAACAGTAATCTCTACTCCCCATTCTATCACTATATTGCAGAATTTTCCTTTGATTGGCTGTTTGCCCCAAATTATGAAGATCTCCTTTTATTACTTGCTTTCACATTTAGACCATATTCCACATGGGATTTTTGTGTGTATGAGTTTAAACCCTCCCCCGCCAACTTAGCTAATTGCACGATTGTGGTAATGTTCCTTTTTCATAAATCAGGTGATCTAAATATGTAGATCTATACCAGGTTTTCTATCCTGTTACACTGGTCTATTTCTCTATCCTTATGCCAATCGCTATTATGGTTTTTAATTACAACTACTTTTATATCATAGGTCTTTGTTGATACATTTTGTTTTACTATGCCAGTTTACTTTGGATATGCTTGGTCCTTGCATTTCTATTAGCTTGTCAATTCCTGCAACATACTATTGGAATACATATTGAAGTTGCAGGTTAACACTGCCTTCCAAATCAAAAACATAGTATGCCTATAAATTAAAATCTCTTTACAGTATGATTTTCTTTAAAAATTTTCCTAGATATTTGATCTTTATGTTAACTGTAAGTGGTATCCTTTTGATAATTTTTTGTTTCTGATATATAGATATGAATTTTTGTATAGTGATTTTGATAAATTTGCCAATTTTTTGAATTTTCTATGTATATAATCAGTTACCTATAATTTTTTCCTTTTCACACCTGATTTTTATTTCAGGCCTTCTCTCAAGTATAGATCTGTTTAACAGTAGTTATGATTACTAGTCTTCAAATAACCAACTTTCTTGGCTTTGATTTTATTGTACATTACTCTTTCAAATTTTTACTTCTATTTTCTTCCTTGAAAATAGTTTAGTTTGCTAATTCTCAGTCTTCCTTTTGTAATGTGCAGTTAAGAGTATACATTTTCCTCCATGCACTACTACAGGTACAATTCACATTTTGCTATGTCAGCTTTAATCACTCATTTCCAAATACCTTAATAATTAAAAATTTCTTTGAGGGGTTATTTTTAAATCTGGTCCATAATATCCAAGCAATTTGGGTTTACCTTGTTGCTGGTGTTTTACCTTAATTACAGTCCAAGAAAATTTAGGATAAATGCATTTCTATTGAAATTTCTTGTTTGTTTTTGGACTCATGATAGGGTCAACTCTGGTAAACGACTCATGCTTACCTGAAGAAAATATGAATTGTTTTTGTAAGTAATGTGTATAATATATAGTCAAAAATTTAGTTAATATTCAGGCTGTCTACATCTTTATTTCTCCAAGTACGGTTATTTATTGTTTCACATATTTTTAATTTGTTTTGGCAGACTTAGGATCCTTACACATTTTGCAGGTTCTTTTATCTCTAATAATGCTTACGTCTCTTTGGCTGATAGTGCCAGCCAGTCACACTATCATTTAGTTATTTTAGTGGGTAGTTGTTGTTGTTTTCTACTTTTTGAGACACGGTTTCACTATGTAGTTCAGGCTGGCCTTGAGCTCATTTTGTAGGCCAGCTTTGCCTCAAAACAGTTGTCGCAGTGGCCCTCCTTCCTCAGCCTCCCAAGTGCTGGGATTACAGGCACATGCTACCATTTCTGGCAGTGTATCTTCTCTTGTGCATTTACTTGCAACCTTTGTTCCCTTACAATGTCATTTGTGAGCAGTGTATACAGTAGAGTATTTCTCAATCTAAATTTGATTTTATATTCTGCAATTTGTTTTAACCCATTTTGTTTCCAATTCTTTTAAATAACTTACCTGCATTAAACCTTTACATACACAATCTATTATTTTTTTGTTCTTAATTTAGAGGTCATAACATGTACCCTTGAGTTTACAGTCTAATAAAACTAGCAATTTTACCACTGATGCTAGAATCTGGAAGCATGAATTCACATTTATCCTTTTGGCTTCTGTCACTGTATGGTAATTTTAATTCCACAGGTATTTTAATCCAGAGTCAATACAGTCAATAGCCATCCATTCATATTTTCTCACATATTTACTATATTCATTACTTTTCATTTATTGCTGCATTTCTGGGCTTCATAGGAATCATCTGCTGAAGAACTCTTAAACTTTCAGCATACATTTCCATGACACACTAATTTTACCCTAAGTCTTCATTTTACCATCATGTTTGGAGCCTGACTCACTTAAAGTGAATGTGGGCAGTGATTTTTTTCCCCCTCTTTTCGTTGTAAGGCCCCAAGTCACATAGCAGATACTGGATCACGACGAACAGAAAACACCTGGGGCTCACTGACTCTGGAGATACTGTTGTGAGCTCCATGACAGTTCAAAACAGAGAAAAGCAAACCTTAAGTTTTGGTTGTTTCCATTGGTAAATCTTGTACCTGATAGGTAATTCAAAGATTGTGGAATCTTCTTAGCTATTTATGCCTCCAATGTAAACTGTCACCTGTAATTTACATGTAAATACCCAGCATATATAGTGTCACACACGAGTTACATAAAAACTTAGTCCTGCTAGCGCTCTTCATTAATGAAGAGAACAATCCAGGATGAACCTGTGTTCTAATTAGAGAACCTACGTCCTAGCAGAAACTATTCTATGTATTGTTGTATCCTAACCAACTTAAGATGCTGTTTACATAATATCATAAATCTTTACTGATGAAATTAGTGGCCTGTTAACTAGAATGAACTTAAAAATGAGCCTCCAATAGAGAAAAGTTTTACCTAATAGTAATGCATCCCATTCTTGCAAAAGGCATTAAGAATTCAGCTTGACCGACAGCCCATATCGCTTAATGTCCTTAGCTACTCTCCTCCAAGGCTCTAGTCTAGCCATGAACACAAATTTTGTTAAAGGCAAATGCCTTCTGTTTCCTGAAGGAAACTTTTGATGAGGCACTGGTGACAGCCCCTCAAAGTTCAGAGCATCTTCCTCAAGACTGCAGAACGGGCTATTTAAGACATGTTTTCTTGACTAGTATCTGTTCTTAGGACAGAGGTTGGTGTCAGTTTTCAACCACAACCTGGCTAGGGTGAGCTGGAGGCAAAATATGTTGCGGGGATGGGGGTGGGGTGGCTATCCCTCAAAAACTTTTAGGCACTATCTCGTTGCCAAGAGTTGTACAGTAAGTTAGTTCTCTTTAAACTCCTAAACCATACTTACACATCACTCTTCCACATTATTTTTTCTACCTCTTTTCTGCTGTATTCTATTTCATTTCAAAATTTTTCAACAGTACAACAGAGGACTCATACAGACACTGTTATATGTCTAAATTATTACTTCATTAAATAAAGTCAGTGTCTCACATGTGCCTGGCACTTATAAGGGACTCAGTAATTTTTAAGGATGGGTACTCTAACACAAAACTGTGATGTCAACTTTCTAATGGAAATCTTCCTCTTTCCACCTCTGTCAGGCTCAGACAACTTTGTAGCTCCCCTGGATCGTGTAGAATTCTGGTTATCCCCTTTCCTGAGGGGCAGCATCTTCCAATCTCAGCTTTATACAGAGATCACAGGCCCAGCCTCCCTTTAATGTATCTTTGCTGCTACTACTGAAGTCCCACTGGTGAGGGTCATTGCCAAGATTATCATCCTCCACAGTCAGTGTGGTTTGACTCCTGAGTTTATATTCTGCTTTTGTTTTACTTCTGGCAGCTGGAATTCCCTTTCTTTTGTTTTGCAGCCAGTTGTGTAAACATTCATGTTTTATCTGACAACCGAGTCTGGACCTATGGGTTACTGGAGGTAGGATGGTATGTAACTTGTCACCAATGTCACCCAGGTTCCTGGAAATGAGCCCATTTCCATCCAGTCATCCCAACAAAGTAAGTTGTGTATACTGAAGTTCTTCACCCTTAGAGGAAATCCGCTATCATAAATAGCTATTAAACTCCTAAAAAAAGAAAAAAAAAGTTGAGTAAATGTCCCAAACTAAACTTCGATTTTATTCAAAGTGACAATACGCCCAGCAAGAGAACTATGCTTCTTGGCCTCTGTTACAGGTAGTGGACAGCTAGGATATAACTGGCAAATGAGACAGAAGCTGGACATTTTTGAAAAAGCTTCCTCTTTGTGATAAACATAGCTCAACTTTTGGCTTCCTTTTCCCACTTCCTGCAGTCTTTAAGGATGTAATGAGTGGCAATGGCTTGTTTTAAGCTACTGTTGCAGGGTTTCCAGTCACACTGTAGCTTAATTTGATCATTAACTGATAGACATTGAAAAGCAGATCAAATGAGGAAAACACAAAACAAGGTTAGAAAAAAATGTTTATTTAACAAAAAGATATAAAATCAGTAAACATAGGAGAAATCAGAAGTGGTGGGACTTAAGAGGTTGCTTTGAAACGTGGTAATGAAGTGGACAAAACTCTTACAGGTAATAAAGTTCGTATGCTATGATCATTAGCTTGAAAGGCATCTAGTAACTAATTTTGTGTCAATAACCTTGAGGATCATTTTCTCTATACTTCTGACTTTCACAGGAAAATGACATAATTAAAGACTTAAGATGGCTCTAATGATTTCAGCTCATGTCTCAAGTTCTCAGTGATCTAACTTCAAGACAATAATGTAAAGGAGAGACTTGCCTTCTTGAATTCAGAAAACAAGTCTTTAATCACACAACTGAATTGTTAGGTATGCCTTTGCCATTTGATCTTTGTGACTTTTCCTGCAACATTAGCATGATGGAATTAAAACGAGGCAGTCACTATTTAATATCTTAGTTCTGTTCTTCAACGCATAACCAAGAGAATTAGTTAATTTGAACAATATTTCTAGCTGCAGTAAAAATTGTCTATATGGTATAGTATTAACTGAAATTAACTCCATTCAAGAAATATTAAGAGTATCTTCTATATAACAGGTGCAGTACTAGTACAATACATTATCTCATTAAACATTACTCATCAAACAGCAATAAACTCCACTCTGTAGAGTCAGAGATAACACAGCTTGATCAGTGTCATACAGGGCTATAATATGAACCCAAAACTTTTAATTCCAAAATTAATACTTGTCTGTAGTATTGTTACATTGGCTTTACCCAATTTCTGATCATAGCACTTTTATTCATATTTAATAGAAAGTTTTCTTCATTTGGCAGTCACTTCCTCCTTACTTTCTTATTGTATGGAAATGTGTGATGAAGAAAAGAATACAACAGTGATTCAAGAACATGGCTGGATATTTTTAGAACACTTCTACTTGTTACCTTTGCTTTGAATTATCTTCCACTGAGAAAGGGAAAGGACCTTATTTGAAAACAACAAAAATTTACCATGTTAGACAATGAACTTAAGGACATTAATAAAACCATCTTTGTTTTCGATGGGCCATAATCAAAGAAAAAAAGTAGACTTGTAGTAAATTATTGATAAGTTTAGTGCCACTATGCTTGCAACTTAACATTAGTTAATACAAGGCATATCAATGGCACAAAGGAAAAGGAAACCAACTACCCAGGAGGTCCAAGATTAAGACACTGTTAAGGCTCAAGATTTAAACTGAGTTTTCAAGAATGGATTATCTCCTGCGTAATAGTGAGCTAAGTGATTCATCTGGATTATCTAATCAAATCCTCATTACAATTTGTAATAGGTAACCCCATTTTACAAATGCGTTCAGGTGGTCTAATCTAGAACTCACTCTGCTAAATACTGTGCCCTAGTGACACACACAAATACAAAATTAAAAATTGCACAGTCACATGGGAAAAGGAATTTACAAGACCATACTCTTTCACTTACACACAAAAGATATGGGACCAGAATGCTTTAAAAATTAGTAAAAGGTCACATAGTAGGACAGAGATCATTTATTCTGTTTGTTGTATGATCACTTTGTCCTGAAAATATGATATCCCTGCTTCTGCCTTTAATGCTTTCAAATAATCCATCAGCACTAGAAACTATTTCCAATTACGCATCAACTTACTGGAAGAAGAAATCATTAAATGACATAGCACAGCAACACAAGACTTAACAGGGTTAATTCAATGGGGCTAGCTAAAATTTAAAATATTTACTATAAATATCAAGTGTTATATATGCAATAGACTGAGAAGACTGAGAAACAAGCAAAACATGTTTGCCAACTTTTGTGAGCACTATCTGTTACTCAACCTGTTACATACAGAAACAAGCTCAACGCACGAATCAAATCCTAGTATAGCCAATATGGCCTCAGAAAAGATTTCTCTAATATAATGTGTTGTGGTCTACCCCAAACACTCTGAAACTTGGTATTTTCAATTCTGTTTGCCTTCATATTACAACATCTCAGCAGGGTCTAGCCCACAGGGAAATTTCTAGGCACTCTGATTAGTCTTCTCTGACGTCAATACTTGAGAGACTTCTATAATGCCTACTTTCTCTACATGTAATAGGTTTAAATCATTTTCTTTCAAGTATGCAAACACTATATCATACCTATTTAGTTTGAAGCTCAAGGTCTGAGTATCTACATGAAACAAATAATTCCTTAGAGTCATGACAAAAATTCATTCTTATATTCAGTATTTAAAATGTATTTTACCTTAAATATTCAAGGCAGATGACTTTTAAGATTAATCAAGATACACATGATTTAGGGGTAGACATTGAGGGTGCTCATATGAACCAGGGAACATAAAAAATAGTGTTTATTGAATACTTTCGTTGACAGCACTATACTGTGTTCTTCATATAATTTGTTGATCTAATTCTTAATCAAGAACTATCCAGAGAAGTTAAACAACTTGGACAAGATCACACAGATATCAGATGGTGGAGTCCAGGTTAGACTGGAGGTCTGATTCCTAAAATGTATGCTCATGATACTATGACATATTCGGTATTCTTCTGTGTTTCCTGATATAGAGCTTCTAAAACCTTTGGAATCTCTGGAATTTTAAAAAAAAAAAAAAGAGTGCGTTTTCTATGCCAATCAGGTTGACTGTTTCCTGGGATCCCCTAGACAGCTTCAGCATGGGTACTGGTACTGGTAGGTGAGAAAAACTGAAGCATAACTACAATTGAGACTTTCAACCTCACCCACCAATTTCCAGCATCAACAATAACCAGTGACGTAATTAATCATGCACAATGTAATGAATCTTCCATAAAACTCAGAAGGACAAGGTTCAGATGAGCTTTCAGAAGGCTTAACATGTAGACGCTCCTGAAGGGTAGCAAATCCACAGAGCATAATGCTGTGTCCCTTTCCAATATCTTGTCCTATGCATCTCTTTCACGAACTGTCCATCTGTATCCTTGTTTATCCTTTATGATAAGTGGATAAATGTGAGTAAAGCTTCTCCCTGAGTTCTAGAAGCTGTCCAGACAATTAGTCACACCTGAGAAGGGGTCATGGAAAATTTTACGGCCCATTAGTTAGCAGCACAGACCACAATCCATGGCTGCAGTTGGCATCCTAAGCGGGAGCCAGTTTGTGGCACTTCTCTCTCAGCCTTGAGTATCTGACACTACTTTGAGGTAGAGTGTCAGAGATGAGATGAACTGGAGGACACACTCCCAGTATCCACTAGAGAATGAATGGACAAAAAAATGTCTTAATTGTTGGTTAGAAGAAATCCCCACACACATTTGGTGATGTCACAGTGTGTTAAGTGGTGTGTGATAACAGGAAAAAAAGCACTTTTGTTTTTTGCTTTTTTCAAAACAGAGTCTCATTAGGTAGTCCAGGCTGGCCTTAAATTTGCAATCCTCCGGTTTTAGCCTCCTAAGTGCCAGCATTATAGGGGTGTGCCATCAGGCCCAGCATGATTTTTCCTTTATCTGTAATGATATCCCTTTCACTGCATCAAATTGCCTCCTCAAAAAAACCATTGGGAGTAAGAGAGGATCTCTGATTTAACATGTGTTACTTGACTCACTTGTGATAATGATGGAGTAATAAACAGGAAAGAAGAACATATGAGAAAACATTTAAAATTTAGCTTGGCCTTACACAAATAGCAGTCATTTTTGACAACTGGTTCTACCTTAAGTCTAATTACTACAAAACACAATGATACTTCCTGTATCATTAATAAATATGTATGTATGCAAGCATGTATTTACTTAATGCTTTACATTACTCTGACATTAATTTATGTGTATATTCAGCATACATTTATTATTCAGGTCATAATGTCTTCTGGGGATGTAAATAAGAAACTGTATCAAGTCTAGCGATTTAACTACTGTACCTAATACAAAAATAATAGTTTGGGGAATTTGTAACTTTTCAACCAAAACACCCTCATAAAAGTGCTTTTTCCTCCCCTGGGGAAATTTGAGTTCTTACAAAATTTGCATGGAGAATAAGGAGCAAAGTGACTTTCTCAAGTCACTGTTTTTAACTATTTTTTAGATAGGATAAATACCGAATATAACACAACAAACTTGAAATAATCACTCTGAAATAAAACAAGAGTTCAACCTCTAAACCAGTTATAACTGCACCTGGACAGTCCACAGAAGTAGCTGAACAGGTTCTACTACTAAGATTTTGATTCATGGAATAGTTTTACTTGGCCCCACAGGAATAATGTGTATTAAATTGTAAAAACATCCAGGGGACCAGCTCTTTTAAATTAAAGGCGAATAAGGGTAATATAAGAAAGTAATCCTGATTTATATACATATAAAAACACTAAAACACAATTCCAGTACTGCAAAACAAACAAACAAACAAACAAAAAACCACAACAAAGTCAAACAAAACACCACAAAACTGCTGGTTTCATCATGCTACTTGTGGTAGCTTTGTGGAAGAATTAAATTTGAAATTAAAAAGACATTTTTCATTTTAACCCTAGAATTTGCATAGTATTTCTGGTTTAAAAAATTCTCAATATTAAGTCATTAGCAATCAAAAGAGATTACATCTTTGCTTATAACTTTGCACTGAACACTGATACTTATCTATGAAAATAATTATTTTTAAAAAAGAAATGTAACTAAAAGACAAACTCTATTACACATCACAGATTCGTCCACCTTAAATGACAATTATTGAAGTTCACAGACCACCCTTAGAACCATAAAATTTCACTGGAAATCAATGAGATGAGAAAGGTATAATGTAATAGAAGAGAAACTAAATAATTTATGCAAAATACTTAGCAAATAAATATAGGAAGAGGTATAAAATCTTTGAACTCGACAAAACAGAGTTTAGAGTTTAATTTCAGGACATATCTTAAAGTTATCAAAGGAAGTCAACTGTGTATTATGTTCCTATCAGTACTATTAAATAATAAATGGCAATATAATAAACGAAAATGAAAACATGTTACATTTACTCAGATTCTGTAACATTTAAAATAAGTACATGTTCATCAAGAGAAATTCTCCTAAAAGTTCTAATAAATATAGTTTAAAAGGGAAAACAAGAGATGGAGGGAGAAGAGGGGAGGAAAAAAGGAGTAAAAAGTGGGGGTACTGAAGAGAAAACAATGATGAAAACTAAGCTTCTGCAAAGGAAAAGGAACTCCAGTTGGGGAGGTTTAAGGGATGGGAAAAAGGAAGAATTAAGATGTATTGTGTACATGTACTGACTCCTCATGATAAATGTAATCATGCACTGATAATATGTATCAATAAAAAAACTATAAAAGACGAGGTGTAAGGGCAGGGGTCAAGTCACTGTAACGAGAATGTATCATTGTATTAATTCATACGAGAGCAATATTTTTCATTTAACTGCAACTACAGCTTCATGCATAGGCTAAGTCACAAAGTGAGTCAAATTTGGCAGCCCACATGATCGAAGATCCTATTATACAATAAGTATATAAAGATATAACATAAGACCATTAAACAAGAGAACAAAGAGCAATGAATTGAACACTAGAATTAGAAATTTAACCACCAGGTCACCTGGTAGCTTAAATTACATGTCTATGGTAAACATTTTTTCACATTTGAGACAAAAAATTCTACATTTTACACACTGAGGTTCAAAGGTAACCTGATGGAGACTAAGTTTAATTTGAAAAAGATACTTTACAGTTCCCTCTTAATAACAAAAAATAGTAAGAAATTATTTTACTGTTTATAGACTAAAAATAGAAACAATATTCACCTTTAAGAGCCAGGCTCCACGTCTTTATTTCATATTTTAAAAAATATGAATTTCCCATAACATGTAAGACACAGTCCACAGAAGTACCAAGTGAGAATTTTAATTCTGGATTTAGGTACAGGAAAGAGCTTACCGACACTTGCCAAGCTGTTGAAATAATACATTTTTTTTTTTTAGGTAATTTTGACTTTGTAGTTGTTTTGCTTTCTACATATACAGAATGAGAATGTGTTATCAAAAAGACCGATTTCATGAAACTGAAAAAACTATAAAATTAATTTTAAAATTCTGTAGAGTACTTTAATAAAGGCCAAATGTGAAGTACCATCTACAACTTTGTTTTTTTTTTTTTTTTTTTTTTGGTGGCACTGGGGATCAAACTCACAACCTCACACCTGCCAGGCAGGCGCTTAAGCCACTGAGCCAAACTCCCAGCTCTATTTTTTTGAGACAGGGTCGCACTATGTAGCTCAAGCCGGCATCAAACTCACAACGTTTCTCCTACCTCAGCCTCCCGAGATTAAAGGTGTGCGCCACCACGCCAGACTCTAGACCAAACAATTCTTTCAGTTTGATCTGAATTGCTAGGTATATTTCATGTTCAATTTATTCATTCAAAACATGACTAGTTTTGTTTAGAAACAACAATCTCCTTGAAAACGGTGAACAAGTCAAATACATGACGAGAAATTACAACTTGGCAGGACTTTCTTTTTGGGGTGTTGGAGACTGAGGACAAAGCTAAGAGCTATACTCCTACCCTTTAATTGATCTGCCCATGCCCAGTGCCTTAAATTCCTTACAGAGGTCAACAGGCACCTAGCTAATGAGTGACCTACTATCACTGGGTAAGGTTATCTGGGGTGACAAAACAATTTGCACATTTGAATAATTCTTGGATGATTCCAGTCTTTGATAATGGAATAGCAGACTTTTCAGTTTACATGGCTGTTTTAAAAGGAGATAAACGTTATGCATGGTACTGCATGCTTGTAGTCCCACTCCCTCAGAGGCTGAAGCAGAGGCAGATAGATCACATGTTTGAGCCCAGCCCAGGTAACTCAGTAAGACTCTGCAACAGTTCCGGTAATCCTCTTGTGTCTTTAGTTGTGTTATGGTAGCTACACCTTTATAATCTGAATCTACTGAAAATGTTCACCTTTCATGGTCATTTTGACTTTGGTGAAGAACAACGTTTTGCAGTGTCAGATTCAGTAACTCAGATTCACAACCATGTTTTTAACAGAAATTGCTGCATCAAGTAATGTATAACATGGACCATTGTCATGATGGAGGATAAAACTGTCTATTTCTCAGGTTGTTTTCTTCAGACATTATTTCTTAAATACTCTTATAAGCTCTTGTAATAGTCAGGGCTCCTGGTTACAAACTCATCTCCCACACAATTTCATCAAGGTCAAACAACACCGTGATGCTGGATCTTGACTGATGCACTTTTCTCCCACATCTGGGTGAAGTTTCACTGAGGACGCTGAACTTTGGTCTTAGCATCATAATCACATACCCAAGTTTTGCTCCCTGATGACATTTATTAAAATACTGGAATCTGAAGTGACACAAGTGCACAGCTCTGAAGAGAATTACAAATGGATGTTGTTTTTGTTTAGCAGTCAAACATGTGGAACAAATTTGATACTCAGCTCATATTTAAATCTGTTAAAATGCTTTGAATGGAGCTGACCTTCATATCCTCTGAAATGTCCCTAACAGTCAACTGACTGTTTGATCCAATCATTTTACTCATTCTTTCAATCTTTTTGGGGGGTTTTGATGTTGAAGGATATTCTTTTTGTCTTCAACTGATTCATAACCATTACAAAATTGCTGAAAACACTCCCAAACTGTCTCCATGGTCACTATACCATCACCATACATTAATTTTAACATTTCATGTGTTTCTTTAGCAGTTTTCTGCAGTTTGAAAAAAATTCCACAGTAATGCACTGCTCATGATTCATTATTTGCAGCAGAGTTGAAAACATCTTCTCTCAACCTTAGCTAACAAGCTACTGACACCAAACAAGTAAACTTGTCACACTGCTTCCAAGGTTCCAAAGGCTACTTCTTGTATTGAGGATACCTCCCTTTCCTTTGGATGGCACACAGCAGCAGCATTCACTGTACTTTTGAACATGTCTCACATGTCAATGCTAAATCCAGCGTGGCTCCTTTCTTCCACCTAAAAATGTTATCTGGAATTGTCGATGAATTCAACATGAGGAAGGAACATGAGATACCCTTTGATGAAAAGCTAGACCAAACAATACTGTCAGATTCTTGCTTATCTTTAAAATATTTACAAATGTATGGTACTACGGTATCATTCATTAAGAGCTTAGTATATACTGGAATTTATTTTGAACACTTTACTGGTATTAACTCATTTTTAATAAATTCATTTCATTTCAACAATTTTATCAGGTACTATTATAACCCCAACACAGTAAATTGAAGAAAATGAGACACAGAGAAGTTAGTAACTTCCCCAAGTAACAGAATCAGGATATGAGTTTTAGAAGCTAGGCTTCAAAACTCTACTACTAAATTAAAATGATAGCAAAGACTTAAACCATTGCTATTAAACCAGAAAGTCAGCATCATCTTCACTGCTAAAATACTAAGTGCTGTCTACTGGAAAGTACAGGAACTATTGACTGACTACCTAAATGTAACCAGCATTAACAAAACATAGTATTTATTAAGTACTTAATGTGACAGGCACTGTACTAATGAGGCACTTTATATCCAATCCATACAACTACCATATTTCACAGAGGAGAAAACCACAATGGCACAAAACAGTGCCTTTTCCTCCTCCAGATACCCAGGGAATTAAAATTCAGATGGCAAGGAAAGTCTGATGTCAAAAGCTTGTGCATCTTAAAACACACTGCAATGCCTATAAATGTGACTTGGACTACCAAGTAAGTGCAATCTTTAGTCCCAATTTTGAGAGCCTTATGTCAGATTTGCGATTTAATAACAAAACAGCAAAGATACAGTAGTAATTCAAATTCAGAGTAATTACATTAAAAAAATCAAGCCTCTGTACACTGTTCTCGTCAAATCATTTATCGATGTTAACTGGTTGACATTCCAAGTCAGCTGAAGTAAACACCCACCTCCCAGCCAATTTATGTATTACAGCTGAGTGTAGGATGTTTACATGAACTGAAACTTGGTTTAAAGCAGAACCTGGGAAGCTCTTTGCTAGGTTTACACTGGTTCTTTACCCAACAGTGAAATTCGTATCAAGGTGCATATGATGTTTTTCTTTTCCAAAAGATGACTTAGAATCTGTTGAAAAAAGAATATGCACAGTGATCCACAAATGACACAGGAGTCAATTTTTAAGATATCTTGAGATTAAATGTAGGACCCAAGGAAAAGGCCGAAGTTTATTGTTTGCATGAAAGGAACTTAGGCCAAGGATGGAGATATCCCATAGCTGTCCATACCTAACTGCAACTTATTTTACAACCTTTCATCTTCCTAGATCCTTACCTTCTAAACAACTCAACTTACATTTATAGAACCCATTCAATGGACAAATTCATCAACCACTTGCTCTTCCTCATTAAAGGTAACTTATTTTGGGTTAAAGACAAAGTTAAAAAAGCATCCCTGAAGAGCTCAGTCACCTCTCTTTTCCTTCACCCCGCTATGCCTCTTCTCACCTCCTCTGCACACTCCTAACTTAAGTTCATTTCACCTCACATCTTCCCCACACTCTTGACCTCTTCCTTCTGCTGTTCCAAGTGCTGCTCAGGTTCCTCAAAGACCTCTTTCTCTCTCAATTCCTCTGATTAAAAAAAAAAAATTACAATTGCCTCTACTAAGCAGTAAAAATGGCCCTACATCACATCAAGAAAGAGAAATTCTCATAGTTGGAAGTAAAAATTAAATACAGTAACTACTGCCAGCAAACTCTGTAATCTTTGCATTTTGTAGGCATCCCAGGACCTTTAGAAACCTTGTAAGCTGCTACCTGGCGGTCTGTTCACTGCAGGTTGTTTCCTGAAGCCTGGGTTCTCAGGATTTGTTTTCCTTTGTTTTCCTCCACAAGCACGTTGTTTTTCTAACCACTATTACTGCAACAACATTTTATTTTGCAAACACACTCAACTAGGTCCTTTTTTTTTTTTTTTTTCCCACTGAGCTATATCCCCAGCTCCAGGTCTTCTGAGGCTACATAATTAATACATTTATTCTGGAGGGGTGAGGGGGTTTCAAGTTTCCAACAAAGATTTATATAATCAAATCTTTCAGACTAGGCTATGTTTTTAAGTTGGGGGTTTTTTGAGTTTACTTTAGTCTCGAACTGGGGACAGTCATTAACTGGAAAAAGCATGTGACATAAGCTCAATGCCTGACAGTCTGGGTCCAGAGCAACAGCACCACCACTTAGGAAAACAAGCACATTGTGAAGAAGCCCCACCCTAGGCCTACTGAATGAGTGGCTCTTCTTGCAAGGCCCAACAATCTGTGTTTTTAATTAAGAAGCCCCCCAAGTGGACTGTTTTACCAAGTATGTTGGAAAGCCAAAGCAAAGACAAAGGTGGATGTTGGATTATTAGTAACTGTGTGATATGTTACAGATAAGAACGAGACAAGGACAAAATGTCTACCATGTGTCCATCTATACTTAACACAGCTGGGAAAAACATGGAAGAGACAATCTGAAATGGCGTAACTTTAACAAGTAGTTAAGCTCAGACTGGTATTCAAACTTAAAAAATTCCTGAGCACTCACACCAAATAATGGCACTACTATCTGAGTGAAGTTGTAACAAGAGGAGTGGAAAGGAATCAGTTGGAGCATGCTGTCCGCAATGGGGAAGGCATGCTGGGGTTTAAAAGCTCATGGTGCACATCAGGGTCAGCCTAAGCCTATGACTCTAGAGAAAAGGCTCAGGTATTGAGACCAGTGAAGACTCAACCAACTATGCATTTCTGTGACAATCTTTAAATTAACAAGTTATATATAAAAGCACCTAATTTAAAGTGAACTTGAAGATGCAATTCTGTAGTTGTTTGCTTAAAATAGGAACACCCTGAGAGATGTCAAATATATACTTAGAAAAAATATTTTTATAATAGTATTGAGAACTAATTTTTTTAAAATTTTAATATCAACTGGACCAATCTAATGCCAACATGGCTCAAACTCTTTAATGAAATTGAAAGCGAAGTAGTACTCCCAAAGTCATTCTTGGATAAGCATTACTATGATTCCAAAATGAGAAAAGGACCCAACTAAAAGAGAAAATTACAGACCAGTCCCTTTAACAAATATAGAGGCAAAATTCCTCAATAAGATATGGGCAAACAATGCAGAAAATCATCAAAAAGATCACGCATCATGATCAAGTAGGTTTCATCTCAGCGAAGCAGTGATGGTTGAACATACACACCTCAAAGTAATGTATCACACAAAGAGAAGCAAAGACAAAAATCACATGGTCATCTAAACAGACGTAGAAAAAGCATTTGAAAAAAATCCAACATCTGTTCATGAAAAAAATACTGAAAAAAATAGGAATAAAAGATGTTTATCTCAATCAATAGATAAAAGATATCTATGATAAACCAATGGCCAACTTGGTACTAAACGGAGAAGCTAAAACCTTTTCCTCTATAATCAAGCACAAGATAAGGATGTCCACTATTACTACTTCTGTTTAATATAGTTCTTGAACATTAGCTACAGCAGTTTGATAAGACAAAAAAATAAAAGGAATATGGGTTGAGCAGAAAAAAGTTAAAACTATCATTATCTGTAAATTATATGATCCTCCACATAGAAGACCCCCAAAATGCCATCAAAGGACTCCTAGAACTAATACCCAAATTTGGTAGCATAGCAGGATACAAATCAACACTCAAAAATCAATAGTGCTCCTGTACAACAGTAACAGGCTCACGGAGAAAGAAATTAGAGAAAAATACCATTAAAACGAATATCAAGAAAAAGGAAATACCATACTTAGTTCACCTAACTCAGGAAGTGACAGACCTCTAGAATGAAAACTACACTACTCTGAAAAAAGAGACCAAAGAGGACATCAGAAAATGAAAAACTAACCCGTGTTCCTGGATAGCCAGAACCAACAGTCAAAATGGGCATACTTCCAAAGCTATTATATAGATATAATGAATTTCCAATCAAAATACCAACAACATTCCTTACAGAACTACAGAAAGCAATCTTAAAATCCATATGGAACCAGAAGGGAACTGGATCCATATGGATCCATATGAATTTTAGGATTGCTAAATCTAGGCCCATATGCCTACCATTGGATGACTGGATAAAGAAAATGTGGCATTTAGACAAGATGGAATACTACTTTGCCACAAAGAATGATAAATTTGAGCCACTGTAGGAAAGTGGATGCACACTGAGACCATAAGTTAGTGAAGTAAGTCAGACATACAAGCTTATATATTGCACGGTTACTCTTATATGAGAAAATCAACATATAAATAAAGTATAAAATAAAAGACAGATAAGATAAAAAAAAGAAAAAATTTATTGTAACCTAGCATGGACAATGTATCTAAAAGTATATTCTGATTCAGTATAATCGTCTTATGTTTTAGGGACTAGTATTAGTAGTCTGACTGTTAATCAGTATGTAAGATAATTAACTTCATAAGAATTTAAAGATAAATAAATGAATCTGATGATGCAAAAAAAAAAAAAAAAAAAAAGGAAGGGAATGTGGCAGAGAAAGAAAGAAACAGAGAGAATTGAGATGTGTTATGTGCATATACCAACCCCCCACAGTGAATGTAATTGTGATGTACTATAGACAAGTACTAGTAAAAATTAAAAATTCAGAAAAATATTAACAGGACATAATAAACTTTCTTAAATAGTAAAGAGTTTGTGGGCTTTCTAAATCCTGTCACGTGAGATTATCTATTTTTCTGTAAGTAGTTAAGTTAAAGGCTTACAGTAAGTTGTTACAACTTTACTGGAAAATATTGATGATCTAACATTTTAAGGCATTTGCTCTAACTAGTCAGTTGCTAACTTTGCAAGCCAATAGGAAGTTTGTGGTTCTTCAAAATTAAAGCATGAAGTAATAAGCAAATAACTAAGAGGTTATATATATGTAAGTATACTGTTAAGCAAGGACATTCGAAAGCAAAGTTGACATGGTCTCTGATTCACCTCATTAGTGCAGAATAATACAGAACAAATGTTACATAAGACTGTACCATTAATCCTGCAGCACTTAGGGATAACATGACTAGCTGGGCAGAATATAACAGCTTTATGCTAAATACCATCCTTCCTTTAGCTTAGATTTGGCTTCTCATTTTGAAAAACTGTTCAAATTCAGCTGTGCAAGTGATTAAATTATGCAGTTTCTTCCAGTCTCATTGAATTTTATTTATACACTGCAAAGTTTTTATGAGAAATAATGTTACCTAGTCAAACAAAATAATCTTATTAGAAGACATATTTTACCTTTTTCCTCTCATAAGGGTTCTACTCTCACTTCCAGATATCCATATACTGCTGCCCTCCACCCCTATGTTTTACCTGTGGTATGGAACACTTCTTTGGGTCCCTCCTAGTGATGGTTCTAGCCATTTATTTGGAATGCAAGGCTTTCACTGTGCTACAACAGAGGGTCACAGAATATATAATAAATATTTTATTCTATTCTTTTTTGGGGAGGGGGCACTGGGGATTAAATCCAGGGCACTGAACTACAAACCTATCCCTTTTAAAATTTTTAGACAGGGTTTTGCTAAGTTTCCTAGGGTAGGCGCAATCTTGTGATCCTCCTGCCTCAGGATCCCAGAGTGCTAGGACTACAGGTGTGTATCAGCACTCCTGGTTATCAATCTGCTTTATTAACAGTCCATAAGAAAGGATGTTTGATATATGCCATCACTAAGCTAAAAATTACACTTATAAGCTGAAAATCTACCGATGTCCGAAGCAGTTAATCCTCTCTTCCCAAATAAGCCTTGTACAGCACCTTTCTAACAAAGGAGAATTCAAAATAAATGCTGTTGCACATACACCTGGAGTAAATTTACTATGACCAAAATAGTCATCTGCTCAACTGAATAAGTAAAAGAAAATGCTAGACACTACTGCAGTAAATTATTGAGCACCATATAACAAAGTGCCTTATTTGATGTTCATGACAGAAAAACAGAATTATAAAAATGTCTGTCCTCAGCTTGTAATCTAATCAAAGAAATATGTAAAAATTAAGATTAGCAAGATAGCAAAAAGAAATGTCTACCAGTAATTATAAAACAGAAAACAAAAATAAAATTCAGAAGAAACCTACTACAAAAAAAAAAAAAGAAACCTACTATAAAAGCATCATTTATTAGTCCACATCAAATGTCACCTATTAGAAAAATTCTGGATTATTCAGCAGTGTGAGAAAGTACATACAGTATATTTGCACAGAAAGCAGCTAACAGTCAAGTAGTAACCTGAAAATACCTAGGAATATACACTTAATACACAAAAGCATATAGAAGTATTAGCAGCTGCTAGAAATAGTGTTAGTGGTTTTAAGTCTTAAAATTTTGAAAAGAGGGTTCTGACTAAGGGTTACAGTATCAGTCAGGGTGAAGAGAGCAAGAAGGAAGCAGTGAGAGGAGAGAGGAAGAAAAAAGTTCAGCTATATCTCTGAACTACAGAGAAGGCTGAAATTTCCATGCTTTATACTGCTGTGTGGTAGTGGTAAATAACTTTTATGGAATTTATAAAGCAACAAATCAGTCTCCTGAACTGCTTGAAAGCTGAACTACAGCCTACTTGGGAAAGTTACAAAAATAAACATTCTCTGACAAGGTAAAAACAGAAATAAGAACTCACAGTGGAAAAAACTATTTTAAACTAAATTCTCTAAGACCCAGCAGCACATGTTAAGTCAGCATCCTATATTAAACTCTACTGTAACTGTGCGCTATCAAAGCAGCCAAGGAAGGACTCCAAAGATGCTGCATCTAAAGGAATCCGCACATCTTCCAGTGTCCTCACTCCACTCTTCAGGTGTGCTAGTACCACGAGGAAGTCTGTGAGAGCCGGCAGCAGCAAACATCTGACTGAAAGCTCAGCTGTGTTGTACAGCTTCCAGTCGGGGATGTTTACAGCAACAGACTTTCTGAATAGCAAGTTAGCAAAGGTACAAACACAACTGATGCCAGTTGCCACTTTTAGACACTGATTTATCTAATTCTAGAGCTGGATGATGTGACATCTTGACTAAAAATCAGAAAATTAATGTATTAGTTAAGAGAAAATCGTTCGCTATCTGTATCTCCTAAATTATCTCATTAGTTAAGAAAATATGCATTACAAAGTTATCTTGGCAAATATGTAACACTGAAGATATTACCCTGGTGTCCTACATGGAGAATACATTTTTCAGGTATATATAAAAATGAGTTTTTCTTTCTCTAAACTAGCTTCAAAATTAGCAACCACCCTAATAGTCAAAGTGACCAAATATGTTTGCCTCAGTCCCAATTTATGCCTGGTGCCCTGGTATTATTAAAAGTGACCTCTTTTATTAACAAAAGTGTCCTAATTTAGAAGACAATGAATACAGCAGTTTTGTTAGCTATGGGTCTACAATGAATAAAAGTTTAAGAACTTTTTCCCCTACTCCAAATAGATCCATGTTTTAGGGACATACAGGATACGGAAAAGAGCAAAGTAAAGAGAACATTAAGAAAAAACTCATGACCTTGGCTTTCTTTATACAGCAATACATTGACATCATTTTATTTCCCATTACTTTCCTGAAAAAGAGGAAGACTAAGTAAAATATAGAAAACCTGTACTCCATCAATTTGCCTTCATTTGAAACATGTAAAATAACTGTTCAAGTAAAAACCTATCAAAACCATAAAATCTATAATTAAGTCAGGAATTTCCAAGCTAAGAATGTATATACATACTTAAGCAAGCATACATGTATTCTCACCCTACATGTACCTACTGAAAAAACGCAAAATAAATCCAAGTTTGAAGGGTTACTAATTTTTAATACTTTTTTCTGAGAAACTATGGAGTAACACATTTTAGTCACTGAAATTTACCATGTGATAATATTTAAAGGTTGCTCTCTGAAATTTTTTTCATTTAAATGTAAGTAACTATTCATTATAGAAATGAGAAGCGTGCATGTGGTCTCTATGGATACAAGTTGACCTTCATCATTTTAGAAGAAGTAAAAAAAAAAAAACAATCAGTGGCTACTTGCAACAAAGACCTTTCAAGTTGTTTTACAACTGAAACTTTCCAGATTTAAATTAGTGAAAAAAAAAATAGCTATTTCATGTCTAAATAGGCACATGATACTTGACTAATGAGGATGCTGCACATTAAGTTGCAATGAACCAGTTATTACACTTTTCTCCTTTAAACAACTTTGCTCTCAGTTTTCAGTTCATTTTTTTTTAAAGATTCATCAAAAGAAATTTCTGTGAGAGAATCTCATTTAGGGTCATGAGATTTTTCAAATGTTGTGTCTTTGTATAAGGTATTCTAGACAACATGAAAATTAAATGTATGGAAGCAGAATCATCAGGTAAGACCTGTTATAATATACCTTTTTATAATTACACAATGTCTTTCTAAAGTATGATAGTCCATTATGAAGACGTTATCCCCACAAGTGCTGTTCCAAAGGAAGTATCCCCTGAAGTTCATATGTTGGAAATTTAATCCGCAATGGAATGATGTTGACAGGTGGGACCTTTAGGAGGGCACAGGTCACGAGGGTTTTTCCTTCATGAATTCGGTCACTGCTCTTTGCAGAGGGACTAGGTCAGTTACTTTGGGAATGGGATTTTGAAAAAAGGGAAACTTCAGCCCCCTTTCATCCTATGCAGCACAGCCACCCTTGCTCCACATGTGCACGTGTTATAGGCCTCTTCCACCCCTGCTCACCCCCCGGTGAGATGAGCACCACGGGGCCCCTCAGCAGATGCCGGCCCTTTAACTTCAACTTCCCAACCTCCAGGATTGTGAGAAACAACTTGATTTTCTTTACACATTACAAATCAAAGCTGAAAATAACTATTCATATAACATGCAGTAAGTATCAGAGAGTAAAAGAATGCTGTACTTTGAGTAGAAGGCTAAGATAACATTTAAAAATTCAGAAAATCAGACACAGTGGCACATGCCTGTAATTCCAGCACTCTAGGAGGCTGAGGCAGGAGGATCAAAAGTTTGAGCCCAGTCTGCACAATTTATTGAGATACTGCCTCAAAATAAAATTTTAGGACCAGTGATTCAGCTCAGCGGCACAAGTATCTGCTTGGCAAGTGTGAGATCATGAGTTCGATCCCCAGTATCAAAAAAATTTTAAAAAGGGCTGGGAATGTAGTTCAATGCTAAGGCTCTGGGTTTAATCCTCTGTACTGAAAAATAAAAACAAACCCTCCCCCCAAAAACTAACCTATCAAATTTCACAAAATAAAATCTATTCAGACTGACTGGAATTATATTGAATCTACAGGCCAATTTGGGAGGAACTGACATTTTAAAACCACTGAGTTTAAGTTTATTTTTTTAATTCATAAGCACAGAATAGTTGTGCTTTATTTGGATATTCATTCATATTTCTCAGTAAGCATTTTTTAATGTTTAGAAGTCCTGTGTATCTTTTCCTAGATTTATTCCTAATACTTTCAAAATTATACATAATTATATGTAAATGAGAATATCACAAAATTTATAGTCGAGTGTAAAACATCACTTCTTTTAGTCTTCATATAGTTATGTTAGTTAAAATTATATGTATTTAAATATTCAAAAACTACTTTCATTAGTTAGTAATATAAAAAATTCTTGGGATAACATGAAGAGGTGAACCTATTTGAACGTTTTCATATCAAAATCATGCTAGCATCACATTATTTTAAAATAATTTCTAAAAGACTCACACAGTGTTAGATTGGTAAGCCCATGGCTAACCTGAATGTCACTAAATGGGAACATTAGCCATAAATGTACCAAATATATCCAGCCAATGTGATGACAGAGTTGAGAAGTTCCCTGTGACAGACAGCCCTTCCTGTCTTCTATTGTATCCTGCCCCAACTTCTGACCAGAAGCATTTTCAGCTGTGCTGGCTCCTCAGACACCTGGAACACAAACTCCTGGGCAGCTCCACAATCCCTCATTCACAGTGGGTAGAAGAGGACCATGAAATGGGCTGCTGAAGTAGATACGCAGGTTGCAGAGCATCTCCGTGCTGATGCTAAGCACATCATCACCATTACACACAGATGCACTGCTTCAACCACTCTGAGGCAGCCCTAGACCATGAACCAAATCCTATTTGGCCTCCCAAAGGTAGAAGACATCAATCAAATCCTTGTAACCTGCTACTGGCAAACCCTTTGGGAAGCTCTTGCCTAGAGTATTAATGAAGTAAGTAGTTATTTCAGGCACTGATCTAAGTATCTGGACAGAGTACTGAATAATGTAGATAAGTGTCATATTTTTATGGAGCTTACAAGTTTTCTAAAAGAGGCATCAGAGGTTGGATGAGGTATATCAGGTATTTGGAGAATATTATAAGAAATGATAAACCAATGAAGACTTTTAAGACAAAACAAGAGCAGATACCTGTTTAAGAAAGATCATCTTGTTGGTGACACAGATGATGGTCAGATAAAGGGGAAAGTTCAGAGAATAAGCAACTGGCTATAAACTGTGAGCAATAACCCAGATCATGACGGTCTGCTTCATGATGATGGTGAATGCTGGATCTGGAAGGTCCTCAAGGGTCTGAGTGTTAAGGGCATGTTCTCCAGAGTGCCGCACTGGGAGGTGGCGGAACCTTTAAGAGGTAGGGTCTAATAACAAGCCCTCACATCATTGAGGGTGTGTGCACAAAGGGAATAATGGAACTCTAGCTTCCCCCCACCTTTCATTTCCTGGCCAAGAGTTGAACAGTTTTGTTTTGCCACACGTTTCCACTTGGATACACTACCTCACCACAGGCACCCAAAAAATGGGGCCAAATGACCATGGACTTCTAAGATAGTGGGCCAAAATAACATTTTTCTCTTTACAAGCTAATTCTTTTTTTATTTTTCCCTTTTTTTTTTTTTGGTACTAGGAATCAACTCAGGGTCTTGTACTTGCCAGGCAGGTGCTGTGCTGCTGAGCCATATCCCTGGCTTTATAAGCTAATTAGCTCAAGTATTTCTTACAGTGATACAATGCTAACACAGTAGATAATGTGAAATTAAACATAAAAAACAAAAAACCACAACAAATTGGAAAGATTATATTTACTTACATGTAAAATTGTTCCTAATTTCTTATAGGCAATACAACAGGGCTAAATGTTGACGAATTCTGAAAGATTTTTTACTTTTCAATTTTTAGCTAATCTCTGACAGTGATCTATGTCTATGTAATGTTCTTCCTTTTCAAAAGTGAAAGGAATTATGTAAACCCTAGAAAAAGATCTTAGTTAAGAAGATTACAGTTCATTTAAGTCTGATTCTAGTTTTATAAAGTCTGAAGCAAAGCTAGCAGATGAGTTACTGGCTGTACCTTCTCAAAAAAAAGTTAAATAGTAAAGAAAAGTCAATAAAAACACGAGAAAAAAAACAACTTATCTAATTAACAGGAGGAAGATGAATGGGAAGACAGAAAAATTTAAAATTTAAGTCTGAATTAGGCTGGTGAGATAGCTGATAGGAAAAAACAGAATGAGTATGAAATTGCCAATTCTTTAAAAGTTTCAAAAGAAAGACGGTGTGACAAGAAGGAAGATGCTGAAAGGAATGAGCAGTAACAAAATGAAGATTATCCTGATTATATCCCAAACAACATGAAATCATAAATGCTGAACACTGGAACACAGACCCAGAGACACCTCTCTGACATGGGGAGCTGTGAAGGGTAACCAAACAGCAGTCGATTTTAGATAGGAGAAGTGTGTGGAAACTTTGACATCTTAAGGTATCAGTAAGGATACCACCGTGTGGGAAACTAATTTCTAGTACGAAAATAAAAATTTCAATAACCAAAATACTCCTTGTTCAGAAAAATCAAGTACTTCTGTACTGATAATCACAGGAAAATGACATAATCAGCAACAACAGGCCTTGATATTTCTCTTCAATCTTTCAAAATGATTAGAAAACACAGTATCCAAAGTAGCTCACAGTGACAAAGAGAACACATGCATCCTTAACATTATAATATTTAAAATGACTTGAACTCCAATCCTGGAGCATTTGTCCTCTGAAATACTGTTTCAGAATAACCTCCTCCTAAGAAGTTCTTATTAGATAATAATTAAGAGCCTGGGCTTTACAGTTTGACAGAACTAGGACAAACATTTAACTCTGTGACTCTGGAAAGTAGCTTTATTTTTTGGTGTCTACTTCTACATCTGTAAAATGACAATTTAAAATACTTACCTTGTAGGGTTATTGCCAGGATTGAAAAAGACAATGGACTGTTCATCAAAGGTTGAAGTCAGTGGCAGCAGGCATACATGTAGTTAATAAGCAATAAACAGAGAAAGGGAGGAGGGAAATTACTCCCTTCTTAATTCTGTCTTGACTTAACATTTTCAATTCTTTACATCTCACATTTACAAATGTTGTTTATCCTCTGAGGTCCAGTTCAAATGTCAAATTCTCCATGAAAACTTCACTACTAAAACCAGTCACTTAGAAATATGCATCAGTAATAAGAACAACTAACACACAGAGCTTACTATGTTTGCGGAGGTACTCCCAGTACTTTGCATGTATTAACTCACTAACTTCCCATCCTACAAGGCAGTAGGTTCCACTATTACTCTTTTTGTAAATGAAAACAATACGCCCAAAGTTACACAGCTCCTGAAAGACTCAACTCTGCATACAGCTGCCTGGCCCCAGAGCCAGCTCTCAGACTGATAATTTTGGCTATCTGTGTGGTGAATTGAAAGGATGACTAATTATTGCAAAGTGATATTTAGAGAGCTGAGAGTTTCATGTTTACTATAGCCAGAGACATTTTCTATACATACTAAAATAATTCTCTTTGGATAACTTATTTACCCTTTGATAGAAAATACTTCCACAGTTCACTTCCTCAATCTGTACAAAATGGTGGGAGCTGCAGTTATTCATACATAATTTGGTCTTATCATGTTTTAAACTACTTGAGTTCCCTTTTCTCAATTCAAATTTCCAAGATTCTAGTTTCCTTCTTCATAAGGCCCAGGAGATGGGTAAAGGAAGATGATAGCTTTATCCTCATATGACCCAAGAGAAGGATAATGCCAGATCATCTGCCACATTAGACTGTCAAAACTGGCTGTCATCTAATATTTTGTGCAAATATAATATAGTTGTCAGGAATCAAATATTCTCAACAATGTATGTCACATTTACAGAATTTGATCTTATGGATATACACATTTCAAGGACAGCCTTCTATAGGACAAAAAGGTCTTATTTTTAAACAAAGGCAAACTCAAGGATATGGAAATGAATCTTACAAAAATATAAATAGGGACGTTCTTTGCATAGAATACAAGAAGTATCTTTCTGTTTTAATCAAACTTGATAACACAGTAGCAAAAACAAAAATAAAACATACCTATCCAAGGGATAATGCTTGGGTTTTACAGAAAATTATAAGCTCCCCAAACAGAAAGGCTTAAAAGGAAAGACTGTTTCTCCTCAAATATAGCAGTGCTATTCTATCTACCTGTTCCCTGAATTCAATTTTCGTACCATAAGATTCTGAATATGTTATAATATTAACAATAAATGTCATGCGTTAGTTCTTTTAGGAACGTGTACATCACAGGTCTAAAAAACAGTAAAAACAAAACAAGTCAAAATTAACATAATTCTCAATTATCTTCCACTTTTCTCAGTTATCCTTTAAAACTTTTTAAACACTAAGAATAAAACCTGCATTACTTAAACAGTTGGAATACTATTCAAGATTCTTCTTAGTTTTTAACTGTGTTTTTCTTATTCTTCTTTTTTTTAACGATCTGGGTTTAAACCCAGGGTTTCACACACACTAGGCAAGCATTCTACTACTTAGTTACACTCCCAACTCTCTAACTTGATTTTTACTTAAAGTAAGACATGCTGTCATTATGATGGTTGTCAAGAGAGGCATTACTGGTCAGATAGGAATTAACCCACTGGGCCATCAGGACATGGCCTTCAAATTGGCTTATGTTTATTTAGCCTGGCTTATGGCTACAAGACAAGAAAGTACAGGAAAGGCTACACAGCCAAAGCAGCACAATATGTACCAAACTAAAACAAGTACAACCAACTCTATATGTAAACAGACTCTAAACTTAGAGCCACTGAACAGACACGCCCATCATAAAACTCCATAATGCACCAAGCTTGCCTTTATTGTGGCATTTAACTTATATGGCAACTGTCTGTTTGACTGTTTCCACACTAAGGGAAGAATTGTCTGACTCATCTCAATATCCTTAGTCCAAGGAAAAGTGTAAAATAAAAGCAAGAGAAGAATGCACAAGACATAAAGCAAGATGATGTTTCTGGGTTCCATATTTCTCCTCAAGAATCATCCCGCAACTAGGAGGATAATAAAACCAAGTTTACTTTATTTCATTAATATTTATGTATTGTAAGCCACTAAATATCTTTGGATCTAAATTCCTTCTTCTATAAAATGAAGAAAGACTAAATTTCTTTAGATCCATTCAGCTCACAATTTCCAACTCTACAAAGGAATCATGTACTACTAGGAAACATTTATTAGTATTTACTGAGTGCCTCTAAATAGTTAATAATTATGCCTATATCCGAAACCAAAGCTGTACTGTTTATTACTATGTCAGTCGATAGCCACAGGGATTTTTAAAAGGGAAAGAAAAAATCCCACAAACACTATTTTTTAAAACACAAGTGTGTAATAAGACTAGTAAAATACAATATAAAAGATATACAAAGTGTGTGGCACACACCTGTTAACCCCGTACTCTACGAGACTGAGGGAGGATTACATATTTGAGCCCAACTTGGGCAACTGAGTTAGTGAGACCCTGTCTTAAAATTTTAAAAAGGGTGGGCCTGAGGTTATAGCCACAGTGTGAAGGCCCTGGGTTTAATTCCCAGCACAGCCAAAAAACAAACATAAAACTTAAGTCTTTGCCCTAGATAGTCCAGATGTGGCTTTGCTACAGAAATCCAAGTTGCTGAACAGGAGAAAGCTTGCTGATGTTCCACCACAAGTTTCACAGTTCTCAAAGTGCATGAAATGAGTATTACTGCATTTTACACGAGTAACTGAGGCTCCAAACATTATGTAACCTGAAGAAAGAAAGAAAAATGAAAACGATACCTAAAACACAAATTTATATTGCTTTTTCCAAGTTTTCTTATTTCCCTTTTAGGGGCAATACAATTATTTTGCCAATTATCAAGGTTTTAGACTCTAACTCATCTATATCTTTATCTCTAAAATATTTAAGGATAATAATATGATGAAAAGAACAAAGAAGATGGCTCAAATAAGACAAGATTCTTAAAAGAGAAAATCCATTTGTCAGATAATTCCAATAAACAAAACATGGGAGGCTAAATAGCAGGATGTTTCTAAAAGTTTTATTTTTAAAGATATATGTAAAAAGACAGGGTAATTCTAATTTACAATGAAAATACAGCAGGACAACTCGTAACAGCTAAATCCTGGAAGCAGCCTATATGTCCATTAACAGATAACTGGATAAAGAAAATGTGGCATTTACACACAATGGAGTAGTACTCTGCCATAAAGAAAGATAAACTTGAGCCATCTCTAGGAAAATGGATGTTCCTTGAGACCATAATGCTAAGTGAAATAAATCAGACACACATATTTAAATATTATATAGTTTCTCTTAGATGAGAAACCCAAACTACAAATAAAGAATAAAGTGAAAGGCAGTAGGAAGTAGAGAGAAATGTTTCTCAAATGGGAAGGGGATCAAAAAAATAGAGAAGAAAAGGGGATTAAAAAGGGATTTAAGATGTGTTCTGTTCACATACCAATTCCACACAAGGAATGCAAACATTATGTATTCCAAACACACACTAATTAAAAAAAACAGTGAAAAAGGGTGACCATAGTTAAAAAAAATAATCATCAGAAATTGAAGATGAAAATACAATTCATGTGAAATAGTATTAAGATATGAAATATTTAGGGACTGTGATGGTTAATTTAATGCATAAAATTGACAAGATTGCAGCACTTGGCTATGTAGTCAAACATTAGATGTTCCTATCAAGATATTCTATAGGTATGATTAATGTTTATCCAAATGATGGTAAACAAAACATGGGTGGGTGTCATCCAGTGAACTTAAGATCAAAGAGAAAAAAAAAACCTTGAGATTCCCAGGAAGAAAGGGATTCTACTCAAGACTTTAACAGAAATTCTGCCTGGAGTTCCCGCCTGCATACCTGCCTGTCTTGTGAATTTTGGACTCACCAGACACCAAAACCACATAAAGCAGTCCTTAAAATTTATATTCTCCCCCTATTCTTCACCTGTCTCTTTCCCAATATAAGGTAGACATCCTACTGGTTCTAATTCGTTGGAGAACTTGACTGACAGCAAAAGATATATAACATTACAGAAGATTTACATCCTAAAACCCACCGAACACTGTGGAGAGAAATTAAATGAAGAACAGAGTGTTATCCCATATTCATGACTCAGAAGACTCAACAGTTTTAAGATGTCACTTGTTTTCAAATTATCTATAGATTTAATGCAATGCCAATCAAAATTTCATTATTTTTTCAAAATACTGGCAAACTTATTTTAAAATTTATTAGGAAATACAAAGGATCTAGAATAATGTAAATAATTTTGAAAATGGACAAAACTGGAGGATTAGCACTTCATGATTTCAACATTAATCATGAAAGTGTGCACAGTAAATCCCTGACTTGCGAACACTAGAGTTATGAACTTTCACAAGTATACTGTATGAGATTCCCTTTGTTGGCTTAAGGTTAGGGCTAGATTTACAAATGAAATCAACTTGTGAACAATTTTCTGGAACAGAATTCTTTCAAAAATGGCAACTTATTATAGTACTGAAATCGAAATAAAGAAATACTTCAATGGAACAGATAGCTTCCAAAAACAGAACTCATATATACAGACAACTGATCTTTGATACAGGTTCAAAAATAATTCAGTAGAAAATGGGTAATTTTTCAACAAATGGCAAGGAGTACTATAAGAATGTCTACATTTTTCTATATACAAAATTTACCTCAAAATGGATCACTGACATACATATAAAACCTAAAAATCTATAAAAGTTCTGTGAGAAAAACCTTCATGATATTACATTAGGTGAGAAAAAAACTTCAGATAAATAACAAATTAATAATTAGATATCATCAGGATTAAAATCTCTATTCTTCAGAAGATAATGCTCAAATAATGAAGAGACAAATCATACACAGGAGAAAATATCTGCAAATCATAAATCTGATACAGATTTTTATCTAAAATATATAAAACCTCTCAAAACTTAGGAAGAGACCAACTAAAGTTTTTAAAAAATTGGTGAGTCATACAGAAACATACACATGGATATCTATAGAAACTTTACTTTAAAAGCCAAAATCTAGAAACAACCCAAATTTCTGTCAACAAGTGAATGGATATCCATATAATAAACAGTTGTACATATATCCATACAACAGAATACCACTCAGCAATAAAAAGGATCAATTACTGATATGCACTACAACATGAATGACTCTCAAAATAATCATCCTGGGTGAAACAAAACAGACCAAAATAAAACATGTATACTGTATTCTGAAACATGCAAACAAATGTAAAGTGAAGGTTGCCTGGGAAATACAAGGGCAAATTATCAAAGGCCATTAGAAAACTTCTAAGTGTAACAAACATATTTAGTATCTTGATTGTGGCAAAGATTTCCTAGGTATACACACGTCAGAGTTTATCAAATTGCAAACTTTTTGATATGCACAATTTGTTTTATAATACACATCAATAAAGTTGTTAAAAAACAGACATCAGAAGTAGTGAGGAAAATGAGATGATTTAAAAATACATTTTCAACAAAGAAAAATAAAGGACAGGTTACTTTCTTTGGACAGGATTATTAACGTAACTTAAACAACTGTATAAAGAGGACAGTGGTACTCTACCCTAAGTCAGTCTTTTTTATCTGGGAAGGATGAGAAGAAAAAGAAACTGAAATTCAACCTAGGAAGGAGATAACAAAATAAGAAATTGCATTAAATTCATACTTACACATCAAGAAAACACTCCAGGCCATTAAATGCCTCTGAAAATCCAGTAATTTCCATCAAATCATAAAGAGGATAAAGATGTGCTGAGAATTTTCAGATTTTAAAATTAACAAATCAACAAACATTGAGTGGTAATGAATTGGCTTCTCTGGCATTTTATATGCCCCTGCTTCCTTAAAACCTTTGAAATTATGCCTTTGATTTCTTTCCAGACTCAGATTCCACCTGTCCCTTACATACTGGTGTTCTCTAGCTCCTTATTTTACTTCTAGCCTCACTCTACGCAAGGGGTGGTAACCTCCTAGCATATGATTCTCTTTGATAATCTGGTGAAAGTTAAAAGGCCTGAACAATGTATACTTACACAAGTTTTTTTAATGTAATCATTTAAAGATTTCAAAACTTTACTGCAATCCAGACATACATTCCTTAACCTTAATCCTGGCCAATGCTTTCTCCCTCAAAAATTCCACACAAAGTGAAATGCCCACACAGATGTGGTTGTGGGAAATTTGAATGCTCACAAATAAAATTCACATGAAAGTGAGGGCCTCATATATTTTGGACATAATGGATAAACAGTTCAACTAAACAGAGTCCTCCCCTACCTAATGAATGCTGATTTATGCACAAAATTTCTAATAACTACTCTATAGAAGTCCATCCTCTTAAACATTTGTTTTAAAAAGGTGATTTGAATGAGAAAACATGCTTAATAATTTTTTGTTAAGAAGCTGCAACAGTGAGTAGCTGGATCACAGACCCGGGCTTTAAAGCATACTGACTTATTCAGCCCAGGGATGAGATGAAGGTCAAGAAAGATCTGCCAGTTCCCAGACCCTTTTATAATACACTCTTCTCTTCCTTAACTGTCAATAACCCATAGAATTTATGGCATCCATTAAGGTTGCAAGTTCCTTGAGAAAAAGGCTAAGATTTACTTATTTTCACATAGCACCTTGAACGATACCAGTATCAACTTGCTGGAGCTCTGTTACACTATGGGAACAAATGATGTGAAAATCATTGTGCTCTAGAATACAAATACTGTACAGTATTCATTTCTCACATTTTTGTCTGTCAAGGACTGGTTTCAGCTGGGCTCCAACATTCTTGCAACCTAGCCTCCCTAGCTAAGTAAGGTATGCTGGTTCCATGACACAGAGGGATAAGGGACATAGGCAGAACCACAAGACGGAAAACATCTTCTCAAACACGGGACATGTCACCTCCCCTAACACTGTTGGTCAAGGAAAGCGAAGTAGTCAAACCTTATGCCAGTGGAGTTGGAAGTATATTACTGCTACAATGAGGATTCTGGTACAGAAAAGAAACTAATACTTTTGAAGAGGAGTACAGTCTACCATTGTATATTCCTCATGAAAAGTGCTCAGTAATTGTTAGTAATTATTTATATGCTGGACCATAAAAACCACAAGAACAACAGACTACAACCTGTCTTGATCATCCATGCATGAATTCCACATGGTGCCTACCACACAGTAACGAACACGTTAAATGCAAACTAAATGAATGAACAGTGAAAAGATGAGCACAGACTCTGGAATCTAAGAACATGATAAAGTACCACCTCTGCCAATTCTTGATTCAGTGTAATTTTTTCTCTTTTGATTCTCAGTTGTAAAGATTTACACACACACACACATACAAACACACCAACGCGAAAGTACCAGGAAACTATACTGTTTTATACAAATGTCAGTTGTTATTGCTGGATAGTTAAATAGGATGAAATTTGATAAAGATAGGTTTGTTTGAATTTTTAGAGTAATGTGACACATAAAACGTGAATTTATATTCAAAGTATCAACTGGAAAGTAAAGAATGAGACAGATTGGATTAAAGCAGTTCACATGAAAAAGAGACAGTGTTTTAGTTGACCATAAGCTCAGTAAGATCAAAGGATAACACTGCTGCCAAAAAAACAGTAATGCAAACTTCAGGATGCGTTAACAGAAGTATAGTATCCAAACAATAGCTTCACTATATTCATCAATGGTCAGACCACATCTGAAGTAGTTCAGTTTTAGTCACTATATTTTAAGAGGTGTACTGACAAACAAGATACTGTAATGAATTTAGAGACATGGATAGGGGAAGCTCTGTAAACCACATCACGTGCATGCACTCTGAAATTTAGGGCTTTTTCTTTTTAGAGCAGCAAAAAAGACCCAGTAGCACAGAATAATTTTCAAATACTCCAAGGTGTATTGTGTGTAAGAATAATAAATTTCAAACACAGTCTTAGATTGCTAAGGACCAGTAAGTGAAAGAGGGAAAATAGATTTAGCTTACTGAGAAGCAACTTCTAACAACTACAAGCTTTCTGAAACAGGATGAAAATATGGTTAGAAATGCTATCAAGGAGACCAAACTGGGTTTCAATCCTATAAATTTCACTTACTGATCTATGTAACCAAACATTTTTTCAGGTGTTTCAAAATGCTTGGATAGTACTGCTCTTTGCTGATTAAATAAAAACAAGAACAACAACAACACAGAACAAGAACTGAGGTAAGAAGTAAAACAAGAAGTTGGCCTTATAAACACAGAAAAGGCATACGGCTGAAGGGAAATGAAATTTTAAGGGTTGATAACATTAAACACAAACATGGTGTCTTGGATTTTACAGAGGAAATAGGGTTGGTCAAAACTGTTTTTTCTAGAAATTGTTTTCCTAATACCATCTGACTCCTGCCATTGTCAGAAAAGGTACAAAATGGCAGTTGAGAAAAAAAGTGCTAATATTAAGAACTAGTATTCTAGTTATATGACAATACTAGTTTAATGATAAATCTGACAAATCTGAACAAGTATTAAAATTTCTCAGGGTAGATTACTACACAGCATGCCACTATTATTAAAAATGACCATTTACTAATGTCTTACTTTGCTTCCTTACACTGTTATACAGCTAACACCTTTATGGTATCATTCCTAGTTTTTGAATTCCTATAGATCTTCTATACAGCTTAGATCACTCGATAAGCAGTTATCAAATATTATAAATAGTATTATACACTGTCATAAGCAATATACAATGAGAAATGCCTAAAATGTATTTATATACTGGTCCTTCACCTTCAAGTCACTCTCAATTAGTATAATAAATACTAAACATTATTGGCTAAATAAATCCATCAATACACACTACATATATATTGATACTGAATAATCACCCTGGACCCCATAAATATGTAAAATAATAGTTTTAATTAAAAATAAAAACTATTTAAAGTTATCCAACTTACCTCTCATTATATTGTTATATAAGAGAAAGACAAAGTAACTATAAAAAGCGGATTATGTTATAAGAAATGAATAATCACTTTATAAAATACCTCAGAAGACAAATTTCTTCTTACCTTAAACTTTTCCTCTAAAATGTACATATTTAATAGGCGTTCATACCACACGCTTCCTGACATACATTATTAAAGCCCTACCCATGCCTTGTTTAAAAAACAAACTCCCTTTTTAAAAAAACAGGTAAAAATTCCACCTTCCCAAAAGCTGAATATCTGTCCTCTATTAAGGAATATGAAAGTTGAGGATTTATATGGTACAGGTTAAGGCTTGTTTAAGAACTTGTCACTGGATTCCTATACTTACTATTTCTCTCTACCCTTTCTTCTGGGGAACAGCGCTAAATGCAGAAAATAGAGAAACATAGTTTCCAAACTCCCATGTTAATTCATCCAAAAGGAATAGTCTCTGGTCCACTGAAAAAGGGAGGAGGAGTCAATTTAAAGATATGGTAACAATGGTAGGACAACCCCCCATCCTTGGGGCATGGCTTCCAAGACCCCCAGTGGCCTATTGAAATTAGATAGTGTGAAACCTAATATATGCTGCATTGTTCCTATACATACATACCTATGATAAAGTTTAATGTATAAACCAGGCACAGTAAAAGATTAACAACAGTAAAACAGAACTACAATAACCTACTGTAATAGAGAAGTTATGTGAAGGTGACCTCTCAAAATATGTTTTTTTTTTTTTTTTTTTGTCTTTGAGACAAGGTTTCACTATACAGTTCAGAATGGCCTTGAACTCACTTTGTAGCCTAGGCTGGCTTCGAACTCACCATGATCCTCCTGCCTCAGCCTCCAGAGTGCTGGGATTACAAACGTGTGCCACCACACCAGGCCCTCAAAATATCTTGTTATACTGTTATCTGTCCCTCGTTTTGTGATGTCTGATGATACAGTGTCTACATGACAAGATGAAGTGATTGACATAGTGCCCAGGACTGTGTAAGGGTTACTTAAACACAAGTACTGCAATACCGCAGTAGTTGATCTGATAACCAATTATATTGGGTATGCTATGTCCCCCCAAGTCCTCACATACTTTTGATGGGGCTAAGTCTGGCGCTTGCTTGTGTTTGGTTTGCTGTACCCGCTCAGGGGTGGAGCCGACATACAGTGTAAGGGAAGGCGGGTCTTCTCTCTTCCGCCTCGCTCTCGCTCGCCAACGCGCCTTGCTGCTCGTGGCTGCCATGAAAGGCAGCCCTGCCCCACCATGCTGACTTGGAGCCAACTAATGGACTGAAACTCCCAAGAAACTGTAAGAATAAACCTTTCCTTCTCTAACTTTGGGCGTCAGGTATTTTGTCTCGGCAACAAGCGAAAAGTAACTAAGACACCAATATTCTCCTAAGTGATTGATGAGCAGGTAGCATATATAGCTTGTATACACTGGATGAAAGAATAATTTATGTACTGGGAGGGATGAACTATATTTCATCATGCTACTCAGAATGTCAAAGAACTTAAGACATATGAATTATTTACTTCTAAAATTTTCCATTTAATATTCAGACTGTGCTTGACTATGGGTAACTAAAACCAAGGAAAGCAAAACCTTAGACAAAGGAATACTAGTTTAACAGAAAATGTCATTTCTTTTAAATTACATAGTCATGTATTCCAGCAGCTATCTTTAAAGGATGGAAATGATACACCATAAATATCTGTTTAAATAAGAAGTCACTTAAATTAATGATAGCTGATATGTATGGAGTACTTTCTTGTTAAGCATTCTTTTAAGTACAGTACTTAAAATCCATTAACTCATTTACACTGTTCACCACAACCACAGAAAGTAATATTATCATTATCTTCAATTTGCAACTGAGAAAAAGGGGATATAGAATGATTAAGTAATTTGTCCAAGATCACAGAACTATTGACAAGCAGGACAGTGATATGCATTCAACAGGAGAGCTCCATAGCCCATTTTTTAACCTTTCTGGGTGTCTGTATTATTCCACATCTTGACACTTGAAGGCTCTTTTGACCAATAGCTTGAATCATATATAAATATCTTCACAGGCAGTCAAGATTCTATGGAATTACTATTAAAATGTTTCCACAGTTCTTAGGATTAGATGATGAAATGTAATGTATCTCATAAGGCCCAGGCATCTGACTTTTTCCAAATGTATTGCTTGGCTTTATTATTCCTCAGTGCAACTGGGTGCCTTTCATACATTTAGCACAACACCTGACACTTTCTAAAAATCCTTTGCACCAAATTAGATGTGGGATGTTTTAGTACACTAAAATAATTCTACAACTTCCAAATGCAACTATTCAATAAACATGTGAACACTAAAGGAACACGAAGCAGTATGAAGACAAAGTGGATGATCTCTGCTCTCAAGAGAAGTAACAGTTACAAAAGGGAGATATGATCAAGACAGATACACCTAATTCAACTGAGAAGTGTGGCAGTTCCATGGGTAAAGACACATAAACCCCTTCTTTTCTCTCAAGAAACACCAAACAATTTGAGGAAGACTAAAATTCAGGGTTTACAAGGAAGAAGGGAAAATACAAGATGAAGAATGAAGCTGGCGCTAGGTAAAGAAGTCTTATCAATCAATCGTCATCATAAAACAAACATAACTGGTAAGATAAAACATGCTAACAATACAGATGCTCATTTTTAAAACAAAACTCTGCTCTCAAATGAAATTTCATGCAGATATCCACATTTAAGTTAAACTGCATGGGATGAAATTGGGAGAAAACTGCATGATGTTCAAAATACTTTACAGAACACAACTTTAAAACTACTTCTTCAGAAAGAAAAACTACTATCTAAATATGTTCAATTTACCTCATGTCCTTCACAACATGAATCTAACTTCTCAGGTACAAAGATTCATTCCATGCCTTTCATCAATTACAGAACTAATCATATGTAGTATAATACATTTCTGTAAACTGATGATTCAAGTTTATAATAAAGAAAAAAGGAAAATGAAGACTAGTTGTCAGCTTTTTCCCTCTCTAGTTAAAACTATAATGTGACCACATTTTCTAATCCCAAAATGTGAAGTCCTGGTTGGGCAAATGATAATGTATTTATGGCCACAGAATACTAAAAACTAACACAGTGCTGAGAAGTACAGAATATTAATTGGTGTGTTTTTCAAGATTAGTAAACTTGAATTATCTTAATAATGACTGTGTCTAAATATTCTTCCCTACCTGTAGCTGGAACATTTGTAACCCTAAATGTGGTGACTAAGAATGATCATTGTCAAAACTGCTTTTCTAGCAATACCATGTAAATCTGATTAAAGATATGCATATGCCTATATTACAAATTTGCTCATCTGGACTCTTTATAGTAAGCAAGTAGATGCTATAATTCCAGGGAAAAGGTACATAATGACATATTTAACATGTTTTACATCAAAAGAATTATATGCACTGATATAATCTAATTAACTTTTTTTCCATCTTTATCCTCCCCCCTCCTGGTACTAACATTAGTGGGAAACATATTCAGTCTCAGGAATCTTTGACGTATCACCCTTTTATACCTAGTAGATTGAAAACAAATGTTCAAAACAATGTTTAATATATATTAAGAATTACAGAACACAATTACCATTTCTTTCCTGAATCATAAAAAGCACTGGAAAACCACAGTCACCCTGGACCACTACACAGTATTATGTTTGAGTTCCCTAGCAGTATGTGGCTAAAGTTCATTACTGAAAATTATAAAAAGAGACAGAGGAGAGAGAAGCACAGAATATAAATTAAATCCTTGAATACATCATGGCCAACACGCACAATGTAAGTATGTAATTACAAGTACACTTAAGAAATGGCTCTTAGTTAGAAATACTATAAATGGTGTTACACAAAATATGATTTCTATGATTTTTATTTAGTCCAAAATTTACTGGCCAATAAGAAATTTCTGGGAACATTCCAGACTCCCTAAATTTGCAAAAAGAGCAAAGGATTCCATTATAAATTTATTTGGAATAAAGATAACTCTCTATATTCTAGTAAAAATAAATTACATCGCATGTTCCAACTAGTCATTTCAAGCAAACAGCTTAATAAATTACTCATTTACATGCCTTTCAAATATAAAAGTCTGAGGACTACCATATAATCATTAAAAAAAATTTTTTTTGTTTCAGAGAAGCTTTTATTTAAAATTAAAAACATTTCTAAAAGTAGTTCCGCATAAACAATAAAAATATCTTGTATATAAAGTAGAAACAATCACAATAATACCAGTAACACACATTTACATATTGAATTAGAAAGTAAAATTTTCATGTCCTGGTTCATTTAAGGTCAAGTTTTTTGGGGTCCTTTTGAAAACTATTCAATAGAAAAATAGATTTTCTTTTAGCAATTATATATCTACTGTACCGATTTTAACACACGACCATTCACACTAACATTTATTATAAAAAAATGAATTATACATTTCTGCTTAATTATCCTCCAGGAGTAGAAAAATGTTCATAAATTATCTGAAGATAAATTTTTACTGTCCCCTAGTTTGTGAAAATTGCAATAACCTTTCTATTTAAAATAAGTTCTGATTAAACTATATTCAATAACTAAAATTCAAGCAATCTCCTAGAAAAAACAAAGAGGACAGTTTTTTCAAAGGAACTTTCTACTGATGTTATAGACAAGGTGACCCAACACTTAATAACTACCATTAATGGAAAGTGATGTATTCAAGGATTTAATTTATATTCTTCTACTCTCATATGACCTGGAAAACATAAACATGCAATGGTGAAGAAAGCCCTATAGAGAAAGAAAATGTCATTTACAAGATCACCAATGACAACAAATACTGTCTAATACTTAAAAACTATTACACTTCTGTAGGTTACAAGGTCTAAACTTAAAATTTCATACTGTAGACTTACATGTACATGTTGGTATTAGGTAATATTTTATGTTTAAGAAGTCTAGCAAGCATTATTTAAAAATTCTAATTTAAATAAGTACATGGAGTACCAGGAACAGAAAAATTATGTGACATTTTAAAAGTGACACTGGATTAAGTAATGAAATTGAGAAATCAGCTTTAACTTCCAATTACAATTTCTAATCACTGCTTCTACTCTCATATGTCTTGACACAAATATTTTAAAAATAGTTATATGATTATTTTGCATATATATATATATATATATATTTTTTTTTTTTTTTTTTTTTACTTATTTTTGATACCAGGATCCAGGGTCTTATGCTTGCCATTTGCATATATTTGTAATTTTTCATTTCATGTCTTTATTAATCATAAACTCAATGTGATGTAATTAACTGTGTTATGCTCTGAAATTACCAATCCTTTGAGATAGTCTCCTGAGGTCTAAAAAATCTCTTTTAATATCAATCTTCATTTTTATTCATTTCTTCAATTGAAGTACTGAGTCTACACTAAAAATAAAAGAGCCATCACCCAAGCTGTTCCAATTCTTACAATATTCAATTTTGCTAAGAGGAATAAAACTATGCCCAACATCCTAAAATTGGATTCTTGAACCAATTTCAGCATTAAAATAATTTGTCTCGTGTACAAAAACAAAATATTATTAGGCACGCTAATGATACTTTTAAAACTTATATACTCATATACCTAGCTCTTACCCTTCAAATCCCGTCTCTTAAAAATAAGATTTTTCCAAAATCTCAGGAGGGTGAGGGCATCACTTACCCAAGTCAGGATTAACAGTTTAAGGCAAACTAAACTTGAATAATTTTCTTTGGTAAAGTCTGTGGCCGCTTCCTCTTTCCTCATCATCCCAACATAAAATCTGAGTTAACGTGTAAGTTCCACTCAATTCCTTTTAACAAAACCAAAGCAAAATAGTATCAAATTAAACACTTCAGGTACTCCATCCTGCATCTCCTATTATTCCAAGTAAATGCAATACACTAACATGAAGGGGAAAAAATAGCACTCTTGAAAGCATAAAATGTACGGTTTTGTCATTATCAAAATAACGTTTTTTGCAAGTGACCCAAATAGTCACCACTAAGGAAAATAAGGTAAATTCTGAAGAATTTGTACCTAGAGAAAATTTCAACATGACAATTTTGATTGCTTGTGGACTTTAGATCAAATCTATTTATTTTGATTTTGCTGAAGTTTAGGTGTGACGCCTTACTGGTCACGGCTGCAGAAAGGGACCCCAAAGAGTATATATTGATATCAAACTCCCTGTGACAGATTTCTGACCAATCTGACCATAAGACTGTACTCAGTGGTGACCAGCATTTTAATTAGGGTTCAATGTGCTCCTTAAATGGTCCAGCATAAATCAGACAGCAAATTCCATTCAGTTAAAACATTAATAGGTGGCATATAAGTGTGGTACAACACTGAGTTTAACTCTTTCCCCAGATGATTTTGGAAAAGGGACAGTTCGAGGTACACATCAGTAACCCCTCTTACAAAGAAGACAAAAAGACAAGTCATTTCCTATACTGTATGACAACTGATCTTTCACAAATCAAATTACATTCAAGTTATATAGATTATTTAAAGGTAACTTTTAGTGAATCCCTTTTGTAAAATCTCAAATAACCACTACTGTACTTAATTTCTTTTGTAATTTTAAACTTTTAAATATCAAATTTCTTAGAGGACAGTACAGTTAGCTGCCTTAATAAACCAAACTGTTCATTCCAGCATTACTGTCCTTCATTATCTCCCTTCAAGCAAGTTCTAAAAATATTACCCCCAAAAAACCAACTGTTCATCCGTGATAGGATACACAAGCAATACTAGAAAAGTTGAAAAAGCAGTGACTTCAAAATGTAAAACAGAAATGTAGATATTTCCAAAAAAGGTCAATGAGTTGTTTTATTTATGGTAATGTACAATGAGAAAATGACTTATAAAAATCAAGACATGGATATCTGAAATCACTTTCCCACATTGTCTTTATCTCCAACCTGAGTAAACTGCTCAAGAATTGTTTATCTACATGAACACATGACCTCCATGATGCCACCAAGGTCAACAAGATCTACAGGAGGGGAATTTGCTTAATAAATGCTGATGCTGCAGTTCTCCTTAAGAAAAAAGAAATAAAAACAAAAATTTATTTGTATTTTACAGGAGATAACGATTTTAGGTTGGAAAACCTAAGTATCCCTTACAAGACTGTATATAGATTACACCTCAGTAATGGCCACTGGCAACAAGAAGTAAAAGAGACCAAACAGAACTGGACCAGGTACAAAACTTGCTGCACAAAAAGAATTAACAAGATCCCCAACTAATCTTCTCTTACATCTTGTACTAAAAACCTTCCATACCCTGGCTACATGCCACAGGACTCAATTTCAAAGTGAGGCTTCTCGGTTCAGAGAACTTTTTAAAGTGACAAACAACCAACGATTCATAATCAACAGAAAAGGCTTAGGAGACGGGGCAAGTTTGAGTACGCTGTGTGCGCCAGTAGGCACCAAATTCACAGGTTGCTCTCTTGTCCCCCAGATATTTCCTCCTCTATTAAGATCTGCACTTCCCACAAACCATTAGTTCTCTCAGATGAGATTTAAATTTTAAAACACATTACGCACTTGGCATCTATTTAACTTGGCATCTATTTAACACCAGCCAGCATTATAGTGAAAAATATCCCTATCAATGTAAAACCATTACGTTGGAAATTTCCCAATAACTTACAAATAGCCGGAACAGGTCGGAACTAGTGCCTGATAATCTCAGTGATTTCATGGACAGTAGCTCAACTATTCACGCTACCGTTTGGTAAACAGCATACACGAAACATTAAGATCGTGGAATATTAAAAAAGTGGGAAAAACCAGTAAAAGCATGAATTTCTTCCCAATCAGCAAAGCACCAGGCTGGTAAAAGTCTTTAGAATTACTTTCAGGGCAGCTCTAAACTGGTAGGTGGCACTGGGCTAATGTGATTACTTAACCCTGGCGGTTACAACTAAACTCCACTTTGACGGGCTCCAAAGCTTCTAACAAAAAAGATGACTGCTGGAGCGTATCAAGTACTTCGGTGTCCTTCTATTTTTCTCCCACAAACACAGTATCTGACATCTGAAACTCACCACACAAACGTTATCTTGTTTCAGAGCCCTAGAGTTTAGTATTTATTTTTAAAAGTCCGCTGGATACTAATTCAGTGTGTGTGTGTCTGTGTGTGTATGTGTGTGAGAAAGATTAACCTATTTCTTGCACACACAGGGAAAAGAACTCATGACAATCAAAGCAGTTCCCTTTCTCTCAAGTAACTTTTAAAAAATCATTTAGTCCTAAAATAACCGTAAGAAATAAACATTAAACATTGGCATGGCAACGTGCACACACCACGCTCCGGTACTATCCTACCAACAGGCGGATCTGTTCACCTCTGGTCCCGCTCCAGCCCTGTCCCGCGGCCCCTCTTCCGTCCGGTCCAGCCCGGGTCCCCCCAGCCCCCAACCCCGAGTTCTGCAGTGAAATCAGTCACTTTGGCAGGCCGGGTCAGAGCTCCTCCCGCGGCCCCCGAACCCGCTTCGGAGCCCTCCACGGGCACCCCGCCGGCCCGCAGTGGCCCACCTGTCCCGCGCCCCCGCGGCCAACTCCGGCCCTGGCTGAGCCCCCAACCGGAGCCCACCCTGGGGTGCGAGCGCCCAGCCGGCCCGCGACGCCCCCCAGAGGCCGTGTCCCGAGCGCCTGTCAGCGCCCCCGGAAGGTCCCGCGGGGGCCGGGCGCCCAGCCTTCTCTCCGGAAGCGCTCCGCTCCCGCCGCACTCACCTGGCGGCCGTGCCGCGGGACCGGCTGGGGTTGGGGTGGGCGCCGAGGCCGCCGTCTGCCCGCTCACCCGCCCGTCCGGCCGTCGCCGCGGCGCCCACCCTCTCGCCCCGCGCCCGGCCGGCGCGCGCCCTGGGCCCGTCGCGCGCCCGGAGCGACTGGGGGAGGGGGTCGCGGGGCCGCGCAAGCGTAGGGGTGAGGGGCGCGCGGGAGGAACGGGAGCAGGGGGCGCGGCGAGAGCGGGCGGGCGGCGGCGGCAGAGAGAAAGAAGCCTCGGCCGCGTCCGTCATGGCGCGCGGCGGCGGCTGCGGCTCCCTCTGGTCTCTCCACTCCCTCGCCTTTAGTTTGACCTTTCCCTCCAGTGTGTCTGAGGGAGAGCGGCCGTGCGCGCTCGTGTGCATGTCTCTGTGTGTGTGCGCGCGCGTGGAGAAGAGGCCGGGCTCGTTCCCCGACACCTGACGTCACTGCCATGGCAACGGCGGCCCCAGCCCCTCTCTTCCCGTTTCCTGTCCCCGCCTACTTTGTACGTTCCCGGGCTTCACGTGCTCACTCACACGCGCGCACGCTAGACGCACGGTCGCATTGCGCGCGCCCAGAGCGCGGGGGGTTGGGACAAGATCTGGGCCTCCTGTTTACCCGCTCCGCGCCTCCTCCCTGATTTTGACCAATCCGGTGAGGAGAAGCCGCGGGCGGGGCGCGCGGGACGGCCAGGGCTGCGCGAAAAACTTCCCGAGGCAGAGCTAAAAGCTTCCTGAGCGACTGAGCATGCCCGGCGTCGAAAGGGGCGTGTTCGACTCTAGTTCAGGGAGGAGTAGGAGGAGGAGGTGTTGGGGTAGTTGGGGACAGGAAGCTGTGGTCCCATTTTAGGGGAGGTTTGCAGATTTCAAACTGGCAGCGCGTAGTGTGAGCGTCTGGCCGCCCTGGGTTGAAATCTGGCTCTGCCGCTCTCTCTCTTTGTGACCTCGGGCACGGTACTTAAACCCTGAACTGAATGTTTCGGGTCTAATAATGTTAAAAGAAATCTATGGTGGTCGTGAGGATTAAAAGCGATCATGGAAAACGCCTCCGTGATGCATAGTAGATTGTAAATATTTTAGCTATCCTTACGAAGCCCATGACTTCGGTATTTTGCAAGTGGGGTTGTGGGACTCTGATTAAAATATTAAATAATTCTTCCAACGTCAGATAGTGACAGAGACCAGGCTTCAGGTTCAATGCTGTTTGTCCCAAGCGACCTTCCTTTCGGCAGGGAGAAGAAAGCATTTCTGGGAAACTACCTTTAGAGCTTCCTTTTTAATCCGTGGAATCGCTTAGTTCCCACTGCCTGCCCACCTCTCATCTCGGGACCTAAGAACTGAAAAACCCGGGTATGGCATTTGGGGGTCAGTTACTTAGCTTCCGCATTTGCACTTGTCCAAGTAAGAGAACAGTGCGGTCCCCGGTTTTGTTCTGACGCTTACATTTCCTTTCAAGTTATGATGGATGTGTAAACACGGTAGCAAAATGCTCCAGGTCCTCCGCTGTCTAGGTAGCTGAAGAAAAGTTCAATTAGCTTCCATTTACCCAATGTCTACTGAGTAGGCCGAAAGGCTTTGCCAGCCAGACATAGTCGCCCATGCCTGTAATCCTCCCATTCTGGGAGGCTGAGGCAAGAGAATCTAAAGCTCAAGCCCAGCCTGGACAATTTACAGACATAGTAAGACCGTCTCAGAATAATTAATTAATTAAGGGCAAAGGGCTGGGGAAGTAGCTCAGTGTGTAAAGCCTGGGTTTAACCCAAGCACTTCAAATAAATGAATAAACGAATGCTTTCCTGACCAGCTAGGAGCCTGTGAGACCCAGGCCTGTTCAGGGGACAGGGTTCAACATTTGGGCCACCTTGTCATCCCCCAGCAGGTTTGCCAGCTCTGCCCTCTAACTCGGAATCACTTACTGCCTCGTGGTACTTTTGAAGATAATAGTACCATTTGGCTATCTCGGTCTCTCTCTGTCTTTCCCTTTCCCTATCTCTGTCTCTGTCTCTCTTTCCCTATCTCTGTCTCTGTCTCTCCCCCCCACCCTGTGTTCTTTGTTTTTTTGAGACAGAGTCTTGATTTATAGGTCAGGCTGGCTTTAAACCCACTATGTAGCCCAAGTTGGGCTCAAACTCATGGAGATCCTCTTTTCTCATCCTCCCAAGTGCTGGGATTACGGGTGTGTGCCACCACACCTGGTTTCTGTTTACCTTTGCTATTTTTTTTTAAAGTATGTTTGTGTCTTTCTGTCTTACAACCCCAAACCTAAGTTTGATCTTGGTAAAGAACACCAGCTAGTTCCCCAAACAAGCTCAGATACTTCCCATTTTCTTTGCAGGTAGGATTCATGTGACCCTACTAACTACCAGCCTGAATGCAGTCTCTTCCAAAATAGGTTGCTGGAGGTGCTCTACAGGAATGAGCTCCTTTTTCAGAGCGTTTAGTATACACTGTTCCTCACAGATTTTACCATCTGCTATAGGTAGGTGCACATCTCACCTATAGAAAACTACTATGAACAGACGGCTCAGTGGAGTTCAGTGTATCTCTTATTACATATTCCCTTAAGGCCTCATTTATTTGCCTTCGCCAGTAGAGTAAGCAACTCTTTGACAAAAGGAATCCTGTCTAGTTCCACCTGGCATATCCAGCCTCTTCGTTGGTACCATACCTCCACTCAGCACCTAGCTAGTGAATGGCCAAATGCGTTGCCTGCTTATTTTATAAGGTTCTTATGGGCAGGCTTTGTCATGGTATATTTGTATTTTATAACCAAGGATGCATGGGAAGTTAAGAGTTCCTAGTCAACTTTGGACTACTATAAAATGCACCAGAAATTACATAATATTCAAGAATAGCTCAAGATACAGCTCAGAGCAGGAAGTCTACCATCCAGCGATGACTGCCACTGTGGACCCAGGAACAGAAGTCTTTGGGTATTGTTGAGAATGAACTCATAGGCTGTTTATCCAAGGTGTCTCCATGATGTTGCTCTCAGCACAGTGCAGAAATTATGCAGAGAAGCATTTACTTCTTTTGTTCCAATTTAGCAGTTACCTAAGCCCAGGGAAATTCTTGTGTCTAGTGTTGTTCTCTTGATATGCTGTTTAACTGTATGTGTGTGAAAGAAAATCTCACCAAACCAAGGCTTCTTTTTTGCTTTGTTTTTCTGAGACAGAATCTCACTATATAGTTCAGGCTGGCCTTAAACTCAAAAGCAATACTCCTGTCTCAGACTCCCAAATGCTGGAATTACAGGTGTGTGCCACAGCCCCGGCCAAACCAAGGTTTCTTACTCTTCCTCATGCCAGTAGCATTTCCAGTTTCTGGAAGCACAGCCTCAGAGTCAGTCTGTTTTTCCTGTCTCCATTCTGGCAGGATCCCAGTCCCAAGCAGTTTGCCTTTTTTATGGTAGAGGTAACCACACACTGCTTGGTCACTGTTTCAGGGGAAACCCTGGTCTCTCCTCTAGGCTCTTCCCAATCCTCCCAACTGGACAGGGAAAAGTCTGTCTATTCAGGTCCCTCAATACCCCACACACCGGAGGAGTCTTTCAAAAGGCAGAAAATGGAGCACATCACCATTCAGCTTCAGAGTCCTCCTGATTCTCCTTGACTCTTCTGGAAAAGGCCAAACTTCTTCAGTGGCTTCTTAATGATCTGTCCCTTGCCCATTTTTCAGCTCTGTCTCCCACTGTTTTTTCCAGGGCCGTTTTATTCCCTAGTTGGTGAAAATGTGCCCTGAATGGCCTCTGTATCAGTGCTTACTAGAGAAACAGATTTAATGCAAAATATACAAATATATAGGAATTTACAAGAGTGGCTTACAGTGGCCACCCACAGAGTCAGGTATGTAAGCCTGCAAAAAGGCTGTCTGAGTGCTAGAGATCAGGAGGATCCAATCGAAAGGCTGGGGCTCACTGTTGTGTCCCCTGTGAGTTCGTGTCAAGAGACTGAGGGCTCTGTGCTAGAAGCCAGGAGATGACATCCAAGGGGAAGGGGAAGACTGGAACTCCTCCAAAGACACAGAAGTGAGCTTTCCTTCTTCGTTTCTCGTTTATTCCATTCAGGCGGCCAGCCTGTTTGCTGCTGTTAATCCCAGCCAAATTGAGTCTTCAGTATTTAGTAAATTCTGCCACACCTGGAACTATGCTGATCCGATGTAGTTGGGAGTTTCTCACTCAAATTGACTATCATAGCTTTCGATTTGTGCTTCTCCTGCCTCAGCCTCCCAAGTAGCTGAGATTACAGGTATGTGCCACCAAGTCTGGCCCTTGTCTTATGTATCTTGATCTTTTCTAGTACAGGTCCACCCACCTCGAATTCTCTGCCCTGGCACCTCTACCATCTACCAGAGCCATCTTACCTCTGCTTTCTAGGTTTTTGAGAACACACATACTATGTGTCTCTGTTGTAGTTCTTTTCATTCTGTATTGTATTTCCATGTCTTTTTCTGCTCCTTGGAATACGAGCTTCTGGAGATAAAGGATTTGATATCATTCATGTATGTAACTCTGGCACTGCTACAGTATCTGGTACACAAAAGGGACTCCATAAGTGTTTATTGAGTGAGTTAATGTAAGCTCCACAAAGGGAAAAAGTTACTGTATTTCTTTGATTCTTCATGAAGCTATGCCTAGTATGCAAGTAATAATTAGGTACTCAAAATAACAAATGAATGATGGATAGTGATGAGGAATTACAAACCTGTCACATATTAGGGACTAAACTTAATCCTTTCTATTGAGTCAGTTAATCCACAGCAACCTTACAGCGTAGGCATTGCTATCTACATTCTGCAGATAAGGAAATCAAAGTTGAAAGAGAAACCACAGGGCCACAGTCACAGTAATGGTGATAATGAAGCCAGGATTTGCTTACCCCTTCACTTGATTTGGAAATAGCCTATTCTGTAAGAGATTCTCTGGTTGCTGAGGGGATGGTAGCAGTGGCGATGCTCAGGACCACCGTTACATTATTATGTTTTCTCTTCCCCTTGTCTGTTTCATCCTAACTAAAGGCTGTTGCACTTCTTCAGAGCAATCCTTGTGCCAACATGAAGAAATGTGATTGCACAGTATAAAGTGAATGTGTACAAGTCAGGCTACATGCAGATCATGTCCTTTCTCTCTCTCTCCCTCTCTCTCCCTCTCTTTGCAGCAAGCTCATGTATCCATAATTGAAGTCATAATTATTATGTTTGCAATTAAATGTTGAGCATATAAGGATAAGATGTTTAAAATTGGCTTTTGGGATCTAAAGAACCCAGGGGAGGGGAAAGGGATGGAAAAAAAAATCAAATGTGTTATGTACATGGACCAACTCCCCACAAGGAATGTAGTCATTATGTACTACAAACATGTACTAATAAAAATAAAAACCAAAACAAAATAAAGTTGGGTCTATTGTCACTGTGCTTGTGTTCATTTGAGTACTTCTTTAGGGGGAAAGAACATTCAGTTCCTTTTCTGAGGGATTCTCCTGCTCCAGGATTGCTGGGGTCCTGGAGTTTGCTTGGGCCTCAGGCAGAGTTACGAGTACACCCTCGGGTGGAGGGCATGCTCCTCTATGGAGAAGGTCAATGTCTTCAAAGGGGAAGTTATTCAAAGGGGAAAGTGGCAAATGAGGAAGAGATGGAGGCAGAAAAGTGAGAACCCAGATCTACACAATTAGCAGGACTGGTTCAATCAGTCCCAGTGATGAACAACATGAATTAGCCCTTCTGCCCACGTAGGCTCTTAAGGCTGGTGTATTAAAAGAAGGCCTGATGTGTGTACTGTGCACTGCACAACCATGGGAGGTGCTATTTGCATGGAAATTTATATGAATGGCATTCTTAAGCTGTACAGCACTCAACCTCTATAAATATACTTGTATGGACAATGCATTTCTCTGTCTAATTTGGCAATTTAGATGATCCTTAGCTATACCTTCATTGTTGCGAATGTTTATGAGGTACCACTTATCATCTCAAAAATGATAAATGAATTTTATTGTACCAAGTTATATTTAAAGATTTGTGCATATTTGAAAGTGCTTAATAAACTGCTTACTACGATGTATTCTAAAGAAGAGCAGCTGTGCATCTACTAAGTTTTAGCCATGACTCAAAAATCTGGATTCAACAAATGCATTGAGTACTAACTACAAATTTTAGAAAAACTATAAACCAATTCTTTAAAAATAAAAGTTCATAATTTTGTAGTTTATTGCATTTTAAAATATGGAGGTGCTCTTCAAATCCTCTTTGGTTCATTTGTATCTACTAAAACCCCAGAGATAATGTTTGGTTCATTCATTTAAAAGAATTCAATAAAGTATACTATACATAATATTTTGCTTTTTCTTTTCTTCCAAACTCTGTCAAAAGAGGTGCCTAAAAAGTCAAGTTGATATGTTTAATGGTCTCTTGGCAGCACTGGTGATAACTACCCTTAGCAGAGTGAGCCCAGGATTCTACTGTCTGGGAAAAAGTACAACAGAGTCAGATCCCTTGGTGGTCCTTGGATCTGTGAAGGCAAGCTGTTCTCTATGCAGAAACCTTGTATTTGGATTGTTATAAAACCAAGAAATATTTGAAAAATTTGGGAGTTTTTATTATTTATTTGTTTATTTTGCTTTTGTTATTATAACAAGCTTTCCTCAGTGAATTAACTGGAAAAGGAGATAAATGACTGTATTCGCACTACAAACCTGTGGAGTTTCTCAAACTAAAACGTTAAGTTCTTAATTTTGTAACCCCAATTATTGAACTTCTGTCTCTAATACTCTTTATTACATTGCTTCCAAGTCTTTGATGGTGTTGGTATGTACAAGCTTCACTGCTGGGAAATTGTTCTATGCAGTTACAGAAACTGATGCTTAGTTTTTTTTTTTTTTTTAAAGAGCCCCTCAGGAGGAACCAGCACAAACATGCATACATAGTCACATACATCCCCATACAGCAGAATAGGTTACAGAGTCCCAGGCAGTTTTACCATTTTTACTGTTCTCTTTAGCAGCATTAACTTCTTCACCATTCTTTTTTAAGTGAAGATGGTTAAGGAAGTCTGAAGTCATAATTTTGACTTTTCCCAGTTACTCTAGAATAATGAAATCGTTGTCTCCAGAGAGACAGTGATCTCTCCTTTGTGAGTGGTCAGCATGCCTCTCTGTAACGTCTGTCCCATGACCCCATTATGGTCAGGGATCTGTGTTCTGATGGTCCTCCGACTCCTCCGCAAGAACCATGGAGTCAGAAGTGGAGTTTCCTGATATTTTATGTCAGCATCATCATGAAAGAATGCAGTATGGCAGAGCAAGCTTTCCCTTCTCCCTGAGGATGGGATGGAGGGACTAGCACCCGTGGGCCACAGTGTTACCCTGAGGCAAAGCATTCAGTCTTTCTACTGGCCTGATCATTCTGGCCTGCTAGAAGCAAGTAATCATAATGCACTAATGACTAGAGAGGTGACTTTTGTTACTTTATTGTAAAATCCATGCTTCCAGGGAGCTGTACAAATCATACCTGTCAAATTACTCCTGCCAAATGCTTGGAGGTTAGTGAATCAAGCCTTGCACTATTTTAAATAATAACTCAAAAACCTCTAGACTTATGCCCTGGTAGTAACCACGATAATACTAATCAGTAACTTCAGTAGTGAACTGCAATACTTATTTGTGGAGTGACCACCATGTACTTCGATGGCTGCTTTATGAATATCAATATTTAAGCTTCACAACAGCTTTGTAAGGCAGAATTATCCCATCCTATAGATGGGGAAACAGAAATTCAAGGCCTATAAGCAGCTTGCCCAGTGTCACTACAAGGACAAGGTCAATACACTTAAGAACTATTCTTTGAAATAACAAATGCTGGAGGGGCTGTGGGGGAAAAGGAATCCTTCACCACTGTTGGTGGGAGTGCCAGCTGGTATAAGCAGTGTGGAAATCAGTACAGAGATTCCTCAAAAAGCTAGGATTAGAGGTCCCATTTAACCCAGTTATTTCCATTCTGGGAATCCTCCCAGAAGAGTTACAAACATCATACTACAGCAATATATGTGCACTCATGTTTATAGCAGCACAATTTGTAATAATTAAATCTTAGAAGCAACCCAAAAGCCCATCAACTGAGGAATGGATAAAAAAGATGTGATTTTGAGCCAGACCCTAGCCTTTTCCCATGAGTCAGTGCCACTCGCAGACTGAGGGGGAAGTGAACAAGAAGTCAACAAGAAGCAAGCCCTCCTGTGAACCAGCACCATGCGCAGGCCGCCACTGCCAGGGGAACAGCCAGACTCCAGCCCCTTCCAATGTGAAAGCTGGGAAACAAGAAGAGCCAACATCTACCTCCCCACCCCACTCCCATAAGCAACCAGCTGATCCAGAGAAACATGGGCTGCAACGGTAGCTACTGAGGTGAAATGCAATTTGATGTTTGTGGTGTTTGATGTTTCATTGACTTTGCAGGTCTAGGGCCAGTAGTCTGTTCATCTATTCGGAGGATAATGATATGCAGTGTGGCATCTATGGGGGATCTCCTTCTAAGGGTGGTCATTGTTAATTCCCTATTATCTTGTGTTGAAGTCCTGTATCATTTTCATTGTTTTGTTGGGTTGGGTTTTATTCTGTTTTGTTTTGTTTGATTTTGTTATACTTGATGGCATAATATATCTTGCTATTTCAAAGATAGCAAGATATATTATGGTAACCATTTTGGATTTACTACTGTCTCATTTTGAAGTCCTTTACTGAATTCATTGTTTTGTTTTCATTGGTTCTACTTTGTTCTATTTTGTTTGATTTTTACTATGTCTGAAGGTATCTACAGCTATTTTGAAGACAACAAGAGGCATTATGGTAACCATTGTTGATTTCCTATTGTTTTGAAGTCCTGTGTCACTTACACTGGTTTGTTTTGATTGGCTTTGTTCTGTTTTATTTTGCTTGGTTTTATTCTCTTTAAAATAAAAAAAATTAAAAGATGTGGTATTTTTATACAATGGAGCATTACTTAGCCATAAAGAAGGATAAACCTGAGAATTTTTTAGGTAAATGGATGCAACTTGAGATCATACTCATAAGTGAAATAAATCAGACTCACATGTATAAACATTGTATTGTCTTCCTGGTATGAGAAATTGAAAGAGTAAATAAGGTCTAAAATGTACAATACATATTGTGAAATGGGAAGAAATTATTTAAAAGGAAAAAGGAACCAGGATGTGGGAAAGGGGAAAGGAAGGAAGGAAGGGTAAAGGGAGAAAAAATTCAAGTTAATTATACTATTAGTGTCTCTTAGTTCATAGAAAAGGAAGGTTTGTGCTAACATCAACTGGAGAATTTTTTATGCCCATATCTTGTACTCTGAGTAAGTATTTTAAGGACAATAATATGCAATATATTAACTATTGTTATTCTATCTTGTTCTAAAACTTTGTTTTGCCTTTTTTTCCATAAAAAAAAAAAAACTATTCTTTGGAGAAAGAAATGGACCTCTCAGGAGCCTGTCTTGCTGGGCCTGAGTGCCTTCAACCAGAAGATGATAAAGACTGCCTTCTGGAGGCCTGCACAACCAACATGGACCCTAAGAAGAGAAAGAAATGGGCCTCTTGGGAGCCCACCCCACCAGGCCTGAGCGCTTCCAACCAGAAGACAGCTAAGACTGCCTTCCAGGGGTCTGCATGACCAGTGTGGACCCCAGGAAGAGAAACATGCACCCCCGCCCCCCCATATGCCTACCGGTGAGCGTGGGCTAAGACTCAGAGACAAAGCTCTTGCCCCCTCCCATGCCCCCTGTAAAGCAACCTGCTCGTTCGCAGGTCTGGCTAAATTGATAGCAACTAAGGTACATAAAACAACTAAATGCTAGTATTGTTTTGTTCATTTTGCAGGCCTGGGGCTGGCAGCCTGAGCATCTCTTTGGAAGATGACAGTACGCAATGTAGCAAAAATGGGGGATTCTCTTCGGTCTTGTCTCTGAGACCCAATATTGTTCTCATTGTTTTGCTTTATTCTGATTAATTTTTTTTGCCCTTATTTTATACTCTGTTTTTATTGGTTTTATTGTGTTTTTTTTTTGGTTTGATTTTACTATACCTGTTGGAATGGTCAACTATTCTGAAAATAACAAGATATACTATAGTAGCTATTGTTTTCATAGTATCTTTCTCTGAAGTTCTGTACCCGTTCTACTGTTTTGTTTTGAATGACTTTGTTCTGTTATGTTTTGTTGGATTTTACTATCTTTAAAATAAAAAAATAAAACTATTCTTTGAGGAAATAATCCTCACTTACATATATGAGAGCTAATTCCAATCTTATGAATTTTTTTTTATTCTTTTTTGAGGCAGGGTCACACAATGCAGTTCAGGCTGGCCTTGAGCTCATTTTGTAGCCCAAGCTGGTCGTGAACTTGCAATGATCCTCCTGCCTCAGGGTCCTAAGTGCTGGGATTACAGACGTGTACCATCATGCCTGGATAAACTTAGGAAATTTTAAACAACGTTTTTATTGGAAAATTGTAAATATGGAAAAATATAGAGGTATACTCATTTATCAGCTCCACTCAGAAATAATTTGGAATTAAAAGGTTTCAAATGATTTCTATCTTACTTTTCTTGGAGGAGAGCTGAATTGTTAATAAGAATCTCTACAGAAGAGGAACCAGGGGCCTAAACTTATTTATAGAGGCAAGATTATTTTTATTTCCATCTCACATTCTTTCTCTTCACTTGAACTTACCAATTAATGCAGGAATACCAAAGAATGCGAATACTTAATTTTGAGTTGTGTAACCCTCAACCCTACTGCAAATGCTCAGTTAAGGCTTCAGATAGGTTTATGCTGAATCATATAATAACTGTCTCCTTGCTATAAATTGCAACAAGACTTCTTAAGATTGTGAGACAGGTACACGTCAATCTATATTTAGTAATAGAATGATTTTAAATGGGGCCAATTTAGTAATGGTGTGCTATCACTTGCTCAGACTGTTCACAAGAGTTGGCTGTGCTGGTTTTTTCCTAATTTTGAATTTGATAACATCACATTGGCAGCTTGAAATTGGCCATGGTGGGAGTAAGTAAACCATGGATATTGGTGCATGCTACAGAGCAAGGCTTTTATTCTCCAGAGAGGTAGTTGTTGAATGTTCACCAGCACATTAGTAGATAGATTATTTTATTTGCTCAAAAATACCTGCTACCTTCACCATATATCTAATTCCCATTGCCCTTTCCTAAGAGAGGAGTTTTTTTTTTCACCATTTGAAGTCAGTCTTAATGATGTGATAGACTTGAGTCAATGGAATGTAACCACAAATCCACGTGCCATTCTTGAGTTGAATATAGCATTGGTTTCATGGTACTGTAACAAAGCACCTGAGAAAGTTAACTGACCCAGAGAAAAAGGTTTTTGTTAGTTCACAGCAGTCCAAGATCAGGGGGCTCCATTGCTTTGGATCTCTGAGAAGGGAACTTATACAATGATGGGAGTGAGTAGTAGAACAAACCCACTCACATCATGAGCTGTTAGCAAAGGAGGAAAAGAAGGACACTGGGGTCCTGCAATATCTTCAAGGACAGATTCCCAATGACCTAAGGGCTTCCCACTAGGTCCCACCTAAAGGTCCACAGCACCTCCAGTTAGCAGCAAACAGGGGAACAAGGCATTAACACATGAACCTTTGGGAGTCAGTCAGTAACCAAACTATGGAAGAACATGGGCCTGCTTTTTCTTTTAGTTTTCTGCCATCTGGATGTCCCAGATAGTGTCTGCTTCTTCAGTCTTAAATCCTAGAATAAAGAAGACCTGTGGCAAAATGGCAGCCAACATGTAAAGGGAATGAAGATAAGCAAGGAATAAATCTTCCTTGTTGTAAAGATTTTGGACTTGTTTGTTGTTTTTCCAGTATTACATGGGCCATGCTGATTGATACAACAGTTGGGATTTAAAATTGAGATCCTGCCATAGCAGAAAAATCTACTTTATGTGACACTGACACTGGGGCTTAGGAATGGTAAAAAGTTTTAATTGAAGCAAATGGAAAAATGGTGATCCATGCTATTCAGTGGCAATACACTTGGCAAAAGTGTCACCTGTGATCACTGGGAAGATCCATAATATACTCAATGAACTGGTAGCTTTAGATACAGAAGTTATGAAATAGAGTGTTTTTTTCTTTTCTTTCTTTTTTCTTTTTTCTTTTTTCTGTCTTTTTGAGACAATTTCTCACTATGCAGCTCAGGATGGCCTTGAGCTCACTTTGTAGCCTAGGCTGGTCTCAAACTTGCAACAATCCTCCTGTCTTAGCCTCCTGAGTGCTGGGATTACAGGAGTGTGCCACCATGCCCAGCAAAACAAGAGTGTTATTTGCCTGCCTAAATCATTATGAGCCACATACAATGAGGTACTAAAAGGGAGAGTTGAGCTCTAGAAAGAATTGTCCATTTTGGTGAGATCAAAAAGAGTAGGAAGAGTCCAGGAATTTGAGGACAAGAGAATGTGATGGAACACTAAAAGATAAATCTTAGAAGTTCTTTAAGGACAGAGGCTGATAAAAAGTCAGACTTGAGGCAAGGATCAAAACAAGGAATGGTCCCTTTGAATTGATTAAAAGGGCACCAATTTCCAGTAGGACAAAATGGCTCAAGAAAAAGGAGATTGTAAATGTAATTCACCCATTGAAGACCATAAATTCAAGTTACCTGCAATTAAGTCTGTAGAGAAATTCACAACTAGAAAAGAATTATGGATGTGGCCATTGGCCCATGAGACTGGAATCAAATAATAAAAATGTGAGAAAGTTATATTGCTTAGAGTCACTGGCTCATCACAAAATAGATTATAATTATTTGAGACTTGAACTTAGCTCTGTTTTCCCAGCCTTCTGGGAAGAAGAATGCTCATTGCACAGTTGTCTTTCTCTGCGTGGTGGCCATAACTGCTGCTCTTGCTCACTGGGCTTCATGGCAGAGGTGCCTCCATATGCTTTCTGGCTTGTACTTGACTCTAGGGATAACGGCCCCCGTAGGAGGCACCTTGCATATTCCCTCATGTGGCCCTCCTTCCTCCTTCCATGGTCCCCGATGATACCGTTGCTGCCCAAAGAATCTCTCTTCAGCCCTTTGACTCTGTGGCTGAAAACCAGCTTGTAATTTCCCTCCTGGAAGCATTTCAACCTGGGAGGGGGGGTCATTCTGACCTGGTTATTGTCCTCCTCATTGTGTCTCCATGTCATCTTCTTATCTAGGATACTGAAATCTTTTAAGTTCTTTCCTTGAGTTTGGAGAAGAAATCTGTTGACCAGTGCCCAGGATTCCTTCACAGACCTCCCACCTGGAGTAATTGTCTATGCCTTCCCAGGCCTCCTCTCCTTTTGTCTGCAAAGGAAGGGTGTAGCGACTGGCTGCAGCTCTAGATGTTCCCAAGGGGGAAGCCTAGATGTTTCCAGGGGAAGGATAGCAAGAGGATGATAAAATAAATAAGAGACAAAGCTGGAATCAGGTGGAGCTCTTACCCTCCTGATGCAAGAGAAGGAACAGGTCAAACACTGTAACACATTATTTATATACTCCTTTCATTCTTAAGAAGAATGTCAATTTCAACCCTGCTGCCTAGCAACTTGTTTGCCTGGCTGGCCTGGGCCCCTTGCCTTCTTGGAGCTGGAACAGCTTGTTTACATTGTTTGTTCTGGGCTCTCTCTATTTTCAGAGGCCTTGCTTTTGAGCCACACAGGATCAATCTCCAGCTTCATTGGCTCCCTACTGAAGGGTGCTGGTTTTACTGAAATAACTGCACGGCAAGGCTTTGGAGGCAAGGAACAAAGGCAGAAGGAGAAGTGACTGGTCCTCTGCTATTTGTTTGCTGAGCCTAGAGGGTGGGGTACTAAGAACCTGTTATTCCCAGCTCTGGACCTCACTTGGTGAGGATTCACTTAGTACCTGACATCCTATGTATTTGTCCCTGACACTTGCAAATTAGAGGCGGAGCGATTTATTTTGCCTCACAGTTTCAAGGGTCTCAGTCCATGGTCACATGGAGCCAAGATAAGAACATCATGGCAGGATGTGGTAGAGTAAAGCTGCTTAGTTCATGGTGGCCAGGAAGCAAAGCAGGGGAACAATGCCAGAGAGGAGGGAGCCAGGGAACAGCTATGGTTCCTAAATTCACATCTCTACGGTCCTCTTCCTCCAACTAGGTTCCATCTCCTGTTTCTAACAACTGCCAATATTTCCATACATTATGACCTCATCAGTGGATTAGCCTAATGATTAAGTGAGAGACTTCATGGTGTGGTTACCTTCCAAAAGTCCACCAGCAACCAAGCCTTCAATATAAGGAGCCTTTTGAGGGGACATATTGGATACACCCCATGACCAGCCATCTGAGTTCATGTCCAGCTCCCGTCTCACATTAGCCAAGTGACTTTAGAAAACTGACTCAAGTCACTGCCCCCTTCATTATTTCTGTATCTGAATGACAATTATTATAATAGAGTTCCTGAGAAGAGACATTGTGCAACATGAAATATACTGCCTGACACATTGTAAGTCTCAATAAAATCTCACTCATAATCACAATCATTTCTAGATGTGAAAAATCATCTCAGAACTCAGATCGATTTTGAACTGGATTCTCTACTCTCCTTCTCTGTCTCTCTCTCTCTTTCTCCTTCTTTCATTATTATTATTGTTGTTATTTTTGAGACAGGTTCTCATTATGTAGTCAAGGCTGACCTTGAGCCCACAGCCCTCCTATCCTCACCTCCTGACCTCCTGAGTAATAATGTTACAGGCATGTGCTACCATGCCTGGCTTCTTCCTTTTTTTGTCTTTTTTGAGGCAGAATCTCACTATACAGTTCAGACTGATCTTGAGCTCACTTTGTAGCCAAGGTTGGTCTCGATCTTCTAACTTCAGCCTCCCGAGTGCTGGGATTACAGGCATGCACCAACATGCCTGGCTTTACCATACCCAGCTTTACCTTTCTTCCTTTCTGTCTTTGGTTCTCTCTATTACCTGGGGTTTTTCTCTCTTTCCCTCTCCTAAGCCTCTGTCCTCCTCTCATTCCTTTAACTAGCTATAACTGAGATTGATTTATAGTTTTATTTGCTGTACTTTAAGACATGTAACTTTAAATTTCCTCTTTTTAATTTAAGAAGTCAAAGAGTAGAACATTTTATATTTTCTTCAATAAAGAAAGCACGTTTTGATTTGCTTTTTATATGTTTCCATTAACTTTCATTTGCTTGGATTTGGTCCAGTGTTCCACCCTGTCAAAATCATTCTACATCTTGACACTGTCAGTTATTGGCTTTGCCTTCTTTCTTGGCTTTATTGTGTCTGCCTTTTAGGATTTCAATAAGTCCTTGACAAAAGCTGCAATTAAGGACTATACCAGTTATCAAATTAGGTGTCCTTGGTAGAAAACTCTAAATTAGCATTTCTCAAACTTCATTTAGACAGAGTCCTGGGCTCTGTGTGTGAGAATTTAATTCAGTAGCTCTGGAGTAGGGACCAAGTATTTGCATTTTTTTGTTTTGTTTTGTTTTTTGGTACTGGGAATCAAACTCATAACCTTGCATTTGCCAAGTATTTGCATTTCTAACAAGACCCTAAGAAATGCTGAATAGGGTTTCCCTAAATAATAGTGGTTCAATGATGTTAGAAGTTTAATTTTTCTCATGTTAGGAGAAAGTGATCCGGGACTGATTCCAGTATTTTAGAACCTAGGCTTCTTCTGTCTTCTTTCAGCCATCCATGGTATTTGGTTTCCTACTTATGGTTGTGTGAGCACTAATCCTATGTCCACGTTCAAATAATAGGGGGAAGAATGTCTTTTCTCTTTTAAGAATATGTCCCAGAAGTTGTATGTGACACTTCTATTTTCATCTTTTTTGCTGAGACTTTCTCACAAGTAAGACTAGCTGCAAAGAAATCTAGGAGATATAGCTTTTATTTTCAGTGTCATGTGTCCAGCTGAAAGGTCAGATTTTCTGAGGATTGATTTTCAGTGTTTTTGTAAGTGACATTTTCCCAATTCTCTGGCTGAGGGTTTGCAATCTATACCCTACTATGCTATGTGCTAGGTAGTTAATATAAAACTCTGAATTTCAAATTTTGATCTTTTCCATATGGTAAATACATTTTTTTTTTCCATTTCACAGTTCAGAAAATTGAGTTTCAGAGGATTTTAATGACTTTTTCAAGACCCTGCAGTGACTCCAGGCCCAAACCAAGATTTAAATTCCACTCTGCTGAAGCCCAGACTCTTTCCAGTGCTTTACTCTGTAGCACAGCATTTGGACATTTGTTAGCAAGATGGGCCTTGAACTGATCAACTACTGCCATAGAATATGGACTCGCAACAGTAAGAGTGACTTAGATATATGCTCCACTCCTGTGTCTGCATCCTCTGTCCTAAACAGGACCCTGGCACGTGCAGGCCCATCGGGGTCTAGCCTTTTAGTGCCCTAGGTGAAAGTATGTTTCACCACTGCCTGCAGGATGTACACTTTCATTCTTTTTTTTTTTTTTTTTGGTATTGGGGATCGAACTCATAACCATGCACCTGCCAGGCAGGTGCTTAGGCCACTGAGCTAAGTCACTGGTCCACTTTTATTCCTTTGCTCAAAGGATGTCACAAGGGCAAGACCACAGTTAGGCAGTACACTCTTCCTAAGGGGAAGAAATATTTGGAATGTATGCTAATCTACCCAAGGCCCTGGGCAAATGCCTTGGAGCAGAGACAATACAGAATAGCTGAGAATCTAAAGTCCTCCAGATCTGCCGTAAACTCCTTGCATAACTGCACAGAGTTGCTAGTCCTTCCTGGGCCTTTAGTCTGTTCTGCGGTTCTATTCTATCTTTACCTTAAAAAGTTATGGCTTAAAAATCACATTAGTGCCTCTCAAACTAGTAATCTCTGAATGTAACTTAGTCTTTATTTTGAGCAAAAATACACACACACACACACACACACACACAAACATGAACACTCACTGTCCCTTCAAAGCTGTTGAACTGAGCTCATGGCTCGGTTAATGTTCCAGCAGGGACACAGTGCAGCTAGCTCACTGGTCACAGGAAAGTCCTGGAAACCAATGTGGCCATTGAGAAGCTCTCATGCTGCAAACTGCCACTCATGGGGACTGAATGTAGGCTGCTTCTCTGCTTAAACAGGTGAGCCTTGATTTTGGTGATTTATGGAATGTTTACTCCAAGTGTGTGAGTAAACATTCCGTGCTTTATTTCATAGAATTAATGAAGTCTGATTAATCACTCAGTCTCCAGCAGATTCTGTTCTGAGAAATGGGGCAAGAGTACCAGACTTGTGTGAATTACAGAAAGAGGATTAATGGCCTGGAAATCACCTGGAATCCTCCCAGCCCAATTTTTTGAATCCCCTGAATCTTTCATGCAGATTGTGTGCCATTAGATCAGATGACTGTGAATCTGGAGAGACCTAACAATGCAGGGCATGATACAATAATAGCAGTTAAGTGAATTGGGCTTTAGCACTCAACTTTCTCTGCTACATGGACAGTGGTCTCCATAAATGGGCAAAGCACACACTTTCCACATGGATAGATACCAGTTCAAATTTTGCTCTCACAGTTGGAATCTGTGTGGCATTGATTGTGTTGGGCAGACGTATTTGGCATCCCTTTCTATTTACCCAACTCTGTATCTTCAAAATTCCACATCACAGACAGCTCTGGCATGTTGCCATCTCACATTTTTTTAAAAATTTTAAACAAAAGGAAAGTAAGAAACCAAAGCAAAACAATTTCACAACCAGCCAATAAGACAGTAACAATCATCAGCACATTGTATATTATTATATTCACAGAAATTATTTAGGACAAAAAATATAGGATGGATAAACACATAACCAAGAAATTATACTGAAGATAATGCCCATGGTTAGACTGAAAAACTCAATTTACCAACAACCTGAGGGTTAACTCTGTCTTAGAAAGGACTGGAGTTCTGTTCCTGAAATTTTTTACTTACACCTGTATCTTCAAGAGTGTTTTTTTTTTTTGGCATGGGGGTATCGAACTCACAACCTTGTGCCTGCCCGACAGGCGCCTAAGCCACTGAGCCAAACTCCCTGCCCAAGTTTTTTGAGGCAGGGTCACACTATGTAGCTCAGGCTGGCCTTGTGCTCACGTTGTAGCCCAAGCCAGCCTCGAACTCACAACGCTCCTCCTACCTCAGCCTCGCAAGTGCTGGGATTAAAGGCGTGTGCCACCATGCCCGGCTATCTTCAAGAGTTTTGCGTATTCTCTCTTCCAGCAGATTTAGTGTTTCTGTTTTAATATTTAAATCTTTGATTCATTTTAATTTTAGTTTATTGCATGGTAATAGTCATGGGTCTAGTTTTAGTCTTTGATATGTGGAAAGCTAGTTTTTCCAGCATGATTTGTTAAAGAGACTATCTTTCTTCCAGTGAATGTGTTTGGCTCCTTTGTCAAACATAAGATGGCTGAGTGTGTTTGGAATTGTTTCTGCATCTTCTGATCTGTTTCACTGATCCTCAGGTCTTTTTTTTTTTTTTTTTTATCACAGTAGCTTTGTAGTCTAATTTCAAGTCAGGAATTACAATGCCCCATTCCTTACCATTACTGATGAAAATCGGTTTTGATTTTCTAGGTCTCTTCCTGTTCAAAATGAATTTTAGGAGTGCTTTCTCTAGTTCTGTGATGATGTTTGATTGAGATTGCATTAAATCTGTGTAACAGTTTTGGGAGAATGACCATTTTTACTATGGTGGTTTTTCCTATGCCTGAGCAGGGAATATCTTTCCATTTTCTTCCTTTTTTCTTTCTTTCTTTGGTACCAGGGAATGAACTCACTGCACGCCTGCCAGGCAGGCACTTAAGCCACTTAGCCAAACTCCTGGCCTTATTTATTTATTTTTTTTGAGCTCCTTTTTCACAGCAACTAAAAGTAAATAAGGACCAAAATTTACAATAGATATTGTGAGATGGGAAGAAATCCTTCAAAAGGAAAGAGGAAGTAGGGTGGGGGAAGGGGAAAAGGACAAAAGGAAAAAAGAAGATTAAAAAAGGATAAAATGGAAACAAAGTTTTGTAAATAGGGAAGGGAAGAGGGGTTGAAGGGAAAAGAGGGGATTGGGCAAAACAAGGAATCAAAATATCTTGATATAGGGGGACAATCTCGGTGGAAGACTTCCAAATGACATAGGGGAACGAAACTCCCAACCTACTATATGTCTGGCACGAGTTTGTGTTCTCTAAAGTAGAAGAATAAATTTTAGGGACAATGGAGGTTAAGGACAGAAATATTTATTGAGAGAAAGAAAGCTTCTGTCTGAGAGAGAGAGACAGAAGGGGTCCCGAGTGGGTTGCCAAAGACTGTCTTTTCTAGTGACTTTTATAGAGTAAAACCACGATGGGGAAAACTGGGAACTCACAAGTCAGATGGGTTTGAGGTGGGACAGAACTGTGGTCAACCAGTAAGATTAATTGTTTAGGTAAAATTGACTGAATCAGGGACAAACAGGGAATCGAGTCACGTAGTAAGCGAGCATTTTTACAGATCAGTGACTTTCTGTAGGGAATTGAGATGGTAATTCCTGGCTTCTCAAGATGATCCATCCCTAATCCCTAAAGTTTATACTTAGGGTGTGGTTGTATTTGTTTTGCCCTCTATCTTGAGATCTGGCCTGCAGCAAGAGGTGTGTGTCTCTTCCAAAGTCACAAGATATCTGGTCCTCTGTACCGGTTCCTTTGAGGGTGTAGCCCCATCTGACTGCCTATAATATTTCTAACTAACTCAGTTGCCTGTAACAATATCACATACAGGTACAAATTCCCTATGATGAATACTATCATTACGTATATCTAAAATGTAGCAATAAACTTAATTAAAAAAATGAAATGACTTGTGAACACCCCCCCCCCCCAAAAAAAAGAAGGAACTGGAGATTAAAAGGTTCACTGCAGAATTCAGGGCAGTTGTATGTGTTGAAATACATAAATGAGGTGCAAAGGGTTTTGGTGTAGTGGAAAAAGCATTTTGAGAGCCATCAGGACATTGGACTGTGAGTCCTAATTACAGGGACTACAAAAGGTGTGATTAGGAGCAAAGTTACTAAACTTTGGAGTCTCGATTTCTTCATCTGCAAAGTGGAAATGATAACATCCACCCTGTCTCTTGCACCACTTTCTTGCAGAGATCTCAGGACATGAAAGTTATCGATGATAAATAAGTTTTACAGATGGAGACACTGAAGACAAAAATGTAGGCAGCTCATTTGCAATCTCATCTTTATGATTCTTTTCCCTGGTCCCTCCATACCTACCACCCTGGCTTTTGGTCCTCCCCTAGAGTAAACCCAGGCTCTTTCCCAACTTAGAGCCCTTGCTCTAGCTGTCTCCTCTCCTTGGAATGTTCCTCCTCTACTACATCTTTATGATGTTTAAGAAGTGATTGGCCTTTCTTGCCACGCAGTCTCCTGTAAACACTACTTTCTCAGTGAGGCCTTTCCCAGACACATACTAGAGGTGGTTGCTTTACCAGGCTACCCTTAGCATGTTGTGTCCCATTATATTTTTGTGTAACATTTATCCTTTCTTGAGATCATCAAGTTAATTTGTTAACTATTTTTTGGAATTGGGGATTAAACCCAGGGCATTTGCTCTGAGTTTCATCCCTGTCCTTTTCAAAAAATTTGAGACAGAATTTCATTAAGTCATTAATTGCCCACACTGGGGTTGAACATGCCATCTTCCTGCCTCAACCTCCCAGAGTTCTGGAATGTGGCACCATACTTGGCTTTATTTGTGACTAGTTAATTGTCTCCCGTTGCTCTCTCTTTCTCAGGTGAAAGACTCCATGTATCTCACTTTCTGTTCCATTTTCCTCACAGAGAATAGATCTTGGCATTTGGTAGGCGCATTGTAAATATTTTCTTGGATGAATGAATTAGTATGGATATATTTAACTTATTTTTTGAATAGCTTTATAATAAGCTGCATGTATGTGCCATAATTTACTTTCTCAGAGATAGATAATTAACCTAGAATAGTTCAGCCCACATCAGTTGAAATCTAGCTATCATGTGGATATATAAGCTTCTTATCATATGAGGAGGAAATTTTTGTTCCTACATGTTACGCAGCAAGAGCAGATCAATACAAAGTCCAAGGTGATAAGAGAGCTCCCATTTTCTAGCACCTGGCACTTTCTGTGTGAAATGTTATATATCTCATGGGGCAACATTAGCAGAGGAATATTTGAATCTATTTGCATTCATTTTTGTGGGAGGTTCATTTGAATCTATTTGCATTCATTTTTGTGGGAAGTTCATTGAGCCTTAAGTGTGGATGAACAGATGACTAAATGGGGTTCAAGAGAGAGATGAAAAAATTCTACTACTGGAACCACAAGAGCAAAGATGCAGAACAAGGAATTTGTAAGGCCTGTTCAAGGGTGTATACCACAGATTGAAGAGGATTGAGAGGAAGCAAGATTTGAGTTAGGACAGAGGAATTGAGGAAGTTAGACCCAGCTTTATTCTTTAGCAGCTTTAGCTACTTAGCAATATAACCTGTGGGCACCCAGGATGCCTATGGTGCCAGTTATGGGTGGCAAGTCATTGACATGCAGAGGTCAACTACTTAATGAAGACAGGAAGAAACTGGGACCAGGCTGACAGTACCAAGTATAAAAGACTAGCAGACTACTGCAGTTTTGATTTTATTGTTTGCATTTAGAACATCATTATTAATTAGGCTGTGTTTAATGTAGTGCTAGGGTACATGTTTTGCTGCTTAAAGATATTGTCTTCACAGGAAACAGATATCAATAGCAGGACTCAAAATCATCCTGAATGTGGTCTCATCTGTATGTAATTTTAAGTAGAATGCAATTTTAAACAATCAGTTTTTGTTATTTCATCTAATCCACCATGTTAGCATTCACTCATCATAAGTATCATAAGAAACATTAGTATCATAAGAAGTCATGTAGATAAGTGCTTGAATTGCAGATATACAACTTCCTGGCTGTGTGGCCTAAAGGAAGCTCTTTTACTTTGATGAGATTTCTCCATCTGAAGAACAGCGTGAATACAATCCACCACATAAGGGTACCATGATGATTGCATTATTTAATTCATAAAGAGCATGTAGCTTTGTCCCTGGCTCATGGTAAGGTTTAATAAGTGCTACTTACTATCATTCAATCAAACATTTATTGAGAAGTAATGGATGCCTAGGAGGCAGGTGCTGGCTAGCCACAGTGAAGGAAACAGGATCCTCACCCTTACAAATCTCAAAGCCAAGATTGGCTCAAAACGGTAAGAAGTGTAGTGAGAGATCCATCCGCAGCGTGGTGGCCCTGCTGTGCCTGTCTGCGGTCGTGGGACAGCCATGTATAGCCATGGTCCCATCATGTGTCGTGCCCTTGGCTGCCCCTTCTCACAAATACTGACCCTGACTGGGTCAATCAGTCTTTTTCTGGTATTTCACACATATTCTGGGTGGAAGTGGACTTACTCCACATTGACAACAATTCTTTTTTTTTTTTTTTTTTAATTGTTTTGGATATTGTGCACAGGCCACAGGGAGGACGACCAGAGGCCAGCCTCTTCCGGTTAATCTGCGCCATTCTTGGGCCACAGGGAGGAGAACAGGAAGCCAGCCACTTTCTATGAGTCGGCACCATGCAAAGGCCATGGGGAGGACAACCAGACACTAGAACCTCCCGGTGCATGGGCTGGGAGACAAGAAGAGACCAGATCCCTACAACCCCTGCCACCACGAGCTACTACCTGATCCAGAGAAACACAAGCTGAGCTGATAGCTGTTGAAGTAAAATACAACTTAGTGCTTGTAGTGTTTAGTGTTTCATTGACTTTGCAGGCCTAAAGTCAATAATCTGATCATCTATTTAGAGCATAACAACACACAGTATGGCATCTATGGGAGATCTCCTTCTGCAGGTGGTAGCTATTGTTAATTCCGTATTGTTTTAAAATACTATATCATTTTCATTGTTTTGCTTGGTTTGGCTTTATTCTGTTTTGTCTAGTTTGATCTTATTATATCTGATGGCATGGTAAGCTATTTCAAAGATAAGATATATTATGGTAGCTATTTTTGATTTACTATAATCTTGTTTTGAAGTTCTGTATTGCATTCATTGTTTTGTTTTTATTGGTTCTATTCTGCTATATTTTGTTTGATTTTCCTATCTGATGGTGTGGGCAGCTATTTTGAAGACAACAAGAGGCATTATGGTAGCCATTGTTGATTTTCTATTATCTTGTTTTGAAACTCTATCACTTACACTGTTTTGTTTTGATTGACTTTGTTCTGTTTTATTTTACTTAGTTTTATTCTCTTTAAAATAAGAAAAAATTAAAATTGTTTTGGATAATAGGAGTTTCATGTGTGCACCTTGAAAACAGAAGGGGTCCTTTGCCTCCCGGCCCACTCTACTCCTCCTTGAGCTTTATTGTTCAGGCCATGAAGTCTGCAGAAGGCTAGGTGTGTTGTCATTATGCGAAGGTGTAGACCAGTTTACAAAACCTCTTTCCCTTTTGCACCTTGGGTAAACAGGATCTCCTTGGGTAAACGCTCTCTGAATCTTCTAAAAAATGTCTCTCTCTCTCTCTCTCTCTCTCTCTCTCTCTCTCTCTCTCTGTCACACACACACACACACACACACACACACACACACACATCTTCTTGCTTCCTCTGTTGGCAGTATCATGCAATGGACCTTTCCTTTTTTTCAAGGAAAGTTTTCTGCTTTTACCTGTTTGCATTTAACTTCAATAATTTTTATTCCTATTTCACATTATTCCAACATAATTTAAAGTGGCTCATGGAACTATAACTAGCAGAACAGAATGCCTTAGAATATAAATTAATATGAATAAAACAAAAACAATAGCAAGTGAAAAAAATGAAACATAAGGTGAAGTTGAGTGCAGGGAGGAGAAGGGAGGGGAACTTTCTGCAGAGATGGTCCTTATCTGTATTTGTGCAGTTCTGTCTGGTGACCCCAAGTTGCACATGGCTATTGGGCACTTGAAGTGTGGATGACGTGACTGAAGATCCGAAATTTTAATTTTAATAAAATTTGAATTTATGTTCAAATGTAAATAATCTCATGTAGGTATTGGCTGTTTTATTGGACAGCACAACTGTATCAAGTGAAAAAGGAAACAATATCATTCAAAAATTTTGTTTCCATTAGAGAATCAGTATTAATTAAGGTGTTTCTTTCATTAGTAATAGATGTCCATCTGTCTATCATCCCTTATTTAATTGTCAACATCTTTGAGGGCATATTTTGTTCTCTTTTGGGATCATTCTTTGTTCTTTCTGTCCATGCCCACTGACTATAAAACCTGAGGCATGGAGGCAGTTTGTAAACACTTACTGAGTTGAAGTGATACATGCCACAGCTCCTGTATGGGACAGAGAGTGGAATGGAAAATAGGGTGGGACAATTCAGAGGATGAGGTAGAACAATTTAGAGCAATTAGAAAGTCTCTTTAGAAAAACGTAGGAGTAAATTTAACTATATACTGCATGCTTTCAAGGACATGTAAATATACTTAAAAGTCTTACATTTCCCACAGGGGACTGTTCCAAGCACTGGACTGTCTCTTCTAAAGGATATGCCTACTTCATCTGAGAGACAGGATGGAAGAAAGTGGTAAGAGTCTCTAGGCAGGTTTGCCAAATGTTCTGTTCTGTGCTCCTCAAATGTAGTTCTTTATTTGATGGATGGAAGTGTACTTTAGGTAGGTTACTGTCTTTTTTAGACTTGCACACTTGAGCCAGGTGTGGTGATGCACACCTGTAATCCCAGCAATTGATTGTCTGAGGCAGGAGGATTGCCATGGGTTCTAGGTCAGCCTGGACTATGTAGTGAGTTCAAGGTCAGTCTAAACTACATAGTGAGACCTTGTCTCAAAAAAAAAAAGAAATAAAATTAAAAATCAAATTTACATACCCATACCTTACACAGTGCCTGGGTAGAGTAAGATATTCAATTTATGTTAGTAAAGTGTAATTTGGTGCTTATTTCTCTGCCACACACCCTCTGCTATTGCTATCTGGAACCCCCACCAGAGGCCTAAAGGTAATGGAACTACCTCACTGGGACCAAAATAAAACTTTTTCTCTTGATTGGCTGATTATCTCAGGTATTTATTATAATTATGGAAAATGGATGAACACAGAAATCTTACTCCAAAGGCTAGGCTTTTATGGAATCCCTATGGTTTTAGTTTGAAAACCTCTAGACTTATCAGCCCTGAAATCTCTTGCAACTCTAAAAATCTACCACGATAAACATGGTGCTCTTATTAAACCTAACATAAACATACATACATATAAAAATACAAATATCTCGGTTCAAGAATTTAATTTGTTCTATGATTTTAGAAAAGACGGCCACATTCGGGTTTGTGTGGGAAAGATGGCTGCAGTTGTGTTTGTCACCCACAGGAGAGTTTGCAAACAAAAACAAAATTTTGCCAAACACTTTTGTTTGTGAACCAAATTATTCATAAATGAAAGCGTTCATATATATCGTATATATGTAAATAGATATATACTATATATGTATATATGCATATATATGATATATGTGTATCTGTATATATGTATAGGTATGATATATGTATATATATATATATATTTTAAAATTTATATGTAAGGGGGCCATTGACTTTCCTTCTATATTTAGTTTTATGTTCCACTTGCTTTTGCAGTACTAGTTGTATGCTAGATTAGTTAGGCTTATTTGTTTGGTGGCAATAATGAAGCATTAGTAGACTTGGGCATTTGTAAAACAAAACAAAACAAACAAAACAAAACAAAACAAAACTTCACCAGAAAAGTTCTAGAGGTGAATTCAAACACAGACCACCTGGTTCTAAGCATAATGCTGTTTCCATGAAAATACTGCCTGATGTCTTGCCGTATATAAAAGTATATTTTATTTTAGGATATTTGCCCCATGAAATGCTCTTTAACTTGAAGGCAAGTTTCCCCTTGATTCAGGTAGAATTGCTTTCCTAAGTGTCAGTGGACCTCATATTTCATCTGATGAAATGGTAGCTTTTGTCTGTTTAAAAATTGATCCTTTTATTGTAGGAAAATAGGACATCTAGTGATTTCTGCCTATCTCCTGGGTCTGTACTTTTGTAGTTCACATTACTCCCTGTTATCTAGGAAGTGAACCTCACATGTGGAAGACTGTCTCAAGTCTTGGTGTGATAATTATAGTTGTGTACAGAAATCTGCAGGGATTAGTGGGAAGGGAATTTTTTGTGTGGTGGCTGGAAGATCTGGAATTCCTGAAATGCTAAGACCAGAGTGAAGGTCTGTCTTTGTAAAAGAGTGAAATTTTAAAGACAGTAGTCCATGCCAGATAAAGTGGACATGATTTTTGTCTGAACACTCAAGTAATTTAGCTATTTAATCTAGGACTCTACTGGTGATTAGTGGGATAAATAAAAAGATTTGCTGCTTTAGATAACAAAGATTTACTGCATAACTTCCACAGACACTTGTAGGATTCATTTGAAGGAGGAACAGAACATGTCTTCTAATGTGTATAGAAATATGATGGAAGGAAAAGAATAGAATGAATACTCCAGAAAATGCATTAACTAACTTTATTTGATAATAATCTGTGGTAAAGTACATGGACACATTATGACAATGGCATCTCTGCATAGGCTATCTAGGCCCATGTTCCAATTCCACTACTCCTTTGCTTTTGGATTCTTCAAACTATTTGGGAATTTATTATCACATGCAATTCTTCCAACAATTCTCTGTCCAGAGGTCTCAGTCTGAGTCCTTCCTCTAGGACTTAGTACCTATGCAGAGTCAACTGATTTCTGTTAACATCTTATGACAATTTCTTCTAGACCTTGCCTTACACATTTGTAATTCTGAAGATACTAAGCCATAATTTTGTATCCTGCCTTTCTCACCTCAGTTCTTCATCTCTGATGTCACTGAAGTTCCTCTTTATAAATCACTTTATTTTTAATTTTTATTAGTACGTGTTTGCAGTGCATAATGATTACATTCATCATGGGAAGTTGGTACATGTGCATAACACATCTTAATGTTTTTCTTCATCCTTTTTCCCTTCCCTCCCTTTCTCCTCCCTCCATCTTTTGGACACCTTCCTTTTTGCAAGAGATATAGCTCCCTGTTTCCCATTATCTATTTTGTATTTTTCTTTTTAAATTATTTATATTTTATGTTTCTCTTATAAGAGAAATCATGCAATATTTAGGCTTGGGTGTCTGATTTTTTTTATTTAATATTATTGTCTAAAGATGCATCCACTTTCCTTCAAATGACTCAAATTTATCTCTATGGTATAGCAGTATTCCACTGTGTATAAATACTACATTTTTTCTCATTTTTAAAAATTAATTTTATTAGTGCAGTTTAAATATAATAATGATAACATTTATCATAGTGAATTTTTACCTGTATATGATATAACTCGATTCTTCTTTTTTCCCCTGCCTGCAACCCCTTCTTCCCTTCATTTTTCATTCTCTTTTCCATTTCCCCCTCTACTCTCTTTTTCTTCCTTTCCCCTTCCCTAGTTTCCCTTCCCATTTGAACACTTTCTTCCTATTTTGTAACACCTAATAAATGTTGTGGTCCTTATTTACACTTTTGGTTTCTAACACCAGAGAAACCATGCAATATTTGAATGTGTATGCTTGATTTGTTTCGCTTAGGAGGATAGTCTCATGATGCATCTTTTTACCTAGAAATGTCCCAAGTTTATTCTTCTTTATGGAAGGGTAGTAATCCATGGAAAGTATGAAAAGAAAAAAAAAGAAAACAAATATTTACCATTCTTTGGTTGGTGGGCATTTGGGCTGTTTCTAAGATTTAACTATTACAAACTGTGCTGCTGTGAGCATGGGTGGAACACTCTGTAGTTATCTATTAAGTCCATTTGTTCAAAAATTTGGTTCAACTCAGATTTCTTTTGTTGATTTATGTATAGTTGATATGATTGTAATGTGGGATATTGATGCCCGTTACTATGATTGTTTAGATGCTGTCTTGCTTACTTTTTTGCTCGTTGCCGAGACAAAATACCTGACGCCCAAAGTTAGGGAAGAAAAGGTTTATTCTTACAGTTTCTCAGGAGTTTCAGTCCATAAATTGGCTCCAAGACAGCTTGGGATGACGGGGCTACAGTTCATGGCGGCTGCAAGCTGCAAGCTGCAAGCCACAAGCCACGCTGGTGAGAGAGAGAGGAGAAGCCCGGAAGCGGAAACGGAACAGCAAGCAAACAAGAGGAAGACCCGCCTTCCCTTACATTGTATGTTGGCTCCACCCCTGGGCGGGTACAGCAAGTCAAACACAAGCAAGCACCAGACTTAGCCCCATCAAAAGTATGTGAGGACTTGGGGGGACATAGCATACCCCATACAGATGATTATCTGTTCTTTTATGTTCAGCACCATTTGTTTTACAAATTTGGGTATGCTAGTGTTTGGTGCATATATGTTTATGCTATAATTGTTATCTCTCACTGTTGAACTGATCACTTAGCCAACATGTAGTGACCTTCCTTGTCTATTCTGATCAAAGTTTTGGCTTTAAATCCACTTTATTTGAAAATAAATATCTGGGTTACTTTTCCTGTTGCTAAGATGAAATACTCAACATTAAAATTTAAAGGAGGAAAGGTTTATTCAGCTCACACTTTGTAGAGTTTCAGTTCATAATTAGCTAGTTCCAGCACAGAGTGGCAAGGCATCCCAGAGAAGAAACAGTTCATGGCAGGCAACAGGCAGGCAGCAGGCAGTCAGCAGAAGTCTGAAGGCAAAGACAAGTGATGAAAGGCTTCTTTCTGTCCCTTTATATTCTATCTAGGTTACCTGTTCTAAGGACACCCAAAACTATGCCAAACCAATTAGTGGACCAATTTAGTAATCACACACCTTTAATCTCACCATCATGCTCTAGATACAGCCACCTCTGAAAAAAATCCACCTATGACCACATGGGCTTTGGGGGGATATCTAGAAATAGCCATAACATTCTGGTCATGCACCCCCCCCCAAAGACTCATGCATATCCCTTTATGCAAAAGGCATTTAGTCCAACTCTGAGAGTTGCCAAATTTCTGACAGTTTAAGCATTGCTGAAAAGTTCAAGTTCAAAGTTTCCTCTGAGAATTAAAGCAAACTCTTATCTGACAGTCCTTGTACAAATGAAAAGAAAGTTAAATATTTCCAACATACGATAACATAAGGTAAACGTTACCATTTCTAAGTGTTGGCTTGAAGTCTACTTTATTTGAAAATAGGTGTTATGGCTTATATGTAAGCCATAGGTAGGACTTCATAGGTGATTGGATCTTGGGTGTATGATACTGGGATCCAGGGTTGTGGTACGTTATTAGTCCACTCATTGGTTTAGCATAGTTCTGGGTTTGGACAATGGGAAGGCCACCATGGGTGTAGGCAGCACCACCCAAAGACCTGTAGCCTGGATGGCATAAAAGGGAAAAAGAGGCTGCTGCTTTCTGCTTCCTGCCTTCCACCTGCTGTCACATGGACTGTTTCTCCTCTGCCCTGCCATTCTGCCTTGGAGTCAGCTGACTATGGACAGAAACTTCTACAAACTGTGGACTAAAACAAACCTTTCCTTCTTTAACTTATGAGTGCTGAGTATTTTGTCTCAGCAATGAGAAAAGTAATTAAGGCAATAGGATAGCTGCTCAGACTTGTTTTTGGATTTTCATTGCATGCAATGTTGTTTTCCATCTTTTGATTTTTAGCTTATAAATTTCTTTTTGAATTAAATGTGCTTGTATTGTACATACTAATCATTTCTCCTTCATTCATTGTGCCATTCTGTGTCTTTTGACTGGGGAATGAAAATATTCAAATGAGAGTTATTACTAGAAGATATTTACTAATTCTTGTCATTGCATTCTTTTCCTGTTGCTAATTTCTTTTATTTCCACTTCTGTCTAACTGTTCACTCTGCCTGGTACATTCATTCCATTAGAGTTCAGATTTTTCATTTCATTTTTCCTTTCTAGGAGGTCCTTGAGGATTTTTGAAGTGCCAGTTTTTTGGTACTGAATTTCTTAAGTGCTCTTTTTATGGAAAGTCCTTAGTTCTCCAATTTAGAAAGATAGTTTTGCAGGATATATCTGTCTTCTTTGAAAATTGTTTTCTGTTAGAGCTTGAAACAATTTGCTGAAGGTTCTCCTGGATTTTAAAGTTTGCGTTGAGAAGTCTGCTGTAATTTTAATAGGTCTACCATTGTAAGTGATTTGTTCCTTTCCTATAAAAGCTTTTAAGAGTCTGTTATTGTGCAAACTTCTGGGACTTGACTGATACGTTGCAGAGAAATTCTTTTCTGATCACGGATATTTGGAGTTCTATCTGCCTCACTTATCTGTATGTTAAGTTCTTTCCCTGTATTTAGAAAGTTTTCTGCTAGTATTTCTGTAAATATTTTCTTGTTTTCTAATTTTTACTCATTCTAACTAATCTTTATGTTTTGATTAATGAAGTTTATTGGTACATTTTAGGTACACATAATGATCACATTCATAATACGGAATTTGTACCTGTCTATGATACAACTTGATTCTTTTCTTCCCATTCCCTTACTCTCCCTTCAATCTCTCTTCCCTTCCCTACCTATAAAAGCTTTGTTTCCATTTTTCCTTATTTTCTCATCATGTTTTCTTTTTCCTTCCTTCCTTTTCCCTCTCTAGTTCCCCTTCCCATTTGAACATTTTCTTCCTTTATTGCAATATCTGTGATACATTTTGGTCCTCATTTGCACTTTTCCTTTCTCACACCAGAGAAACAATGTGGTATTTATGTGTGTGTCCAATTTATTTCACTTAGTAATATGACCTCAAGATGCATCCTTTTAGCAAGAAATGTCTCAAGTTTCTTCTTTATGGCAGAGTAGTACTCCATTGTATAAAAAAAAGCACACCATCTTTAGTCACTCTTTAGTTGATGGGAATTCGGGCTGTTTCCAAGATTTAGCTATTACAAACTGTGCCATTATAAATATGGGTGTGCGTACATCACTGTGGTATGGTGCCTATAATTCTTTCAGGGAGATACCAAGAAGAGGCATAGCTGGGTCTAATGGAACCCTGCTATAAAGCTAGGCAGAGAAAACCATGACTTAGGATATACTGAGGGACAAAGAAAGTGGTAATTGTCAGAGTGACCACAGACAAAGGGATGCCCTTGAGAGACCATACCCGGGGCAAAGTTGGGGCAGGATCCAGCACTGACACACAAAAATGTGAATGTGGAAACAAAATAGGTCTTAACAGTAACTCATTATCAGTCCCTGTTATCTGCTGGATTCCAAGAAGCCACTTGTTCAATAACACAGAGACATTTTTTGGACTCATTTTTTTAAAACTGTTTTTTCAGGGCTTGGGTTTTTTTTCCCCTTTTTTTCTGTTGGTTTTTTTCTCTTCTTTATTTTCTCCTTTCTCCTTTTTAACTTTATTTTACTCTGTTTCTCTTTCTGTTTCTCTTGCTTTCTTTTTTTACTGGTTTGTTCTCTTCTGTTACTTTTATCCAATTCTGTTAATTTTCTTTCACTCTTTTTTATAATTAATTTTATTGGTACAGTTTAGACATGCATAATGATTACATTCATCATAGAGAATTTGTTCCTGTACATGATATATCTCAGTTCCTCTTTGCTTCCCAATCCCCTCCCCTCCCTTCAAGCCCTCTCCTCCTCACTCTTTACAAAGATTTGTTACCACTTTATCCCTTTTTTCCCTTCATCTTTTTCTTTTCCATTTCCAGGATCTGTGATCTTGGAATCCAGCAGATAGTGGGGAGGGAGGCTTTCTGGCTTGTGTATGGGTTTGTGAAGCACTCACCCCTTCCCATCCAGAGGCCCCACTGTCTGTGTACCCAGGGCTTTGGCAATTTCCCTAGCCAAGCTGTACCTTGCTAACAGATGGTGGAAGCAAACAGACCACTGGATTCTGTGCTGATGTAGAGAGTGGTGTGTGTGCATGTGTGTGTGTGTGTGTGTGTGTGTGTGTGTGTATCAAGCAGTCTGCTGGACCTAATGTCATCACTTTTAGACACAGCCCCCTCTAGAAGCCACACCCATGCAGCCCGGCTTCTCCCCATGGAGGGCAGGGCCTCTGTTTTCTCACAGCCCAAGCTTAAACTTCTCAGGGGTTCTATGTCTAGTCTGCGCCCTCTCTGTGACTGCCTCCTGTGGCCATTCATCTTCCATCCAGTCACTGTGGCAGGGTGACTCCAGAAATCCTAGCGTATAGCTGCTCTGCAGTTGCTCTGAGGCTCAATCCCAAACAATTAACCCTTTCCCCAAATGGCTCCTGATTAACTCTGGTGGGTGCTGCATTGGCCTTCCTCCCCAGCTCCATCTTGCCTTGTGGAAGGTGTCAGTTTCGGAGTAAAATGTCACACTGTTATTGCAGTTTATAGCAGCCATGGACTTCTCTTGGGGCCAGCACTGTCAGGCTAGTCCACTGTCTGTCCCTGGAGCAGCTGTCCCTCTCTGGCTTATCCAACATTAGCAGGGACATGTCCCCCCTCCATGGGAGCCAGGGTGAGTCTTCCAGACTGCCTTGTTCTTTTCTCTGTGCTGTGTTCCACCTTTCCAGTTTCTCTGCAGTTTTCAGTCTTTCTGTCAGCTCCTCCCTGACCCCCAGACCTCTTTCCTTCTCTTCTATAAGTTGTGTTCTACGTGTCTTGACTTGTGGTTCTGGAGAGGTGGCACTTTGTGGCCTGTCTCTACTCTGCCATCTTGGTCCCCCTTTATAAATCATTTTAAGTGGTTGTATATTATAGCTTTGTATGGACACATAATGATTCTCTTGTTCCTTCTTGCTGTCATGAGAGTTTCAACCAGGGAATGACATGGTGAGATTTGTGCTGGTTACTGTCTAGATGGTGACTGGGCAGGGTAAAATTTCAGAGAGGCAAGGGTGACTGAGAATCAGTCTTATGAAGGGATTACTGTAGATGAGTCTGAGCAGTGTCACTGAAGAGGAACTGAGTGTCTAGTAGTCCAACTTGCTTATAATTTGGCTAAAGAAACGAAAACTTAAATGTCTCAAAGGACTTCACTAACATCTCATAGATCACCTGGGATTCTCTACATCTTAGTCTATGGGACATTTTCTATTGTAGGCAGACCTCACCATTCTCCACCCAGTGGTAGGATACCTGAGCAAAGCTAACGTACTCTCTCAGGCAAATGTTTCCTTCATAAACAGAGATTTAGTTTTGAAATGCATTTGGCAGTTCAATTTTATTTTATTTTATTTTATTTTACAAATTGTCATTGTGATGAGTGAGTACTGGCTGCTGGCTGCAAATTATTACCTGCCTACCCAACAAAGTGAATTAAGGGGAACAAGTGATGTAACTCTGTTTTTAGAAAGCCATTAAAATTTTCCCCAAAGAGAGGAAACTATTATTATCTCACACAAATAAATGGGAAGATGGGAATAGAGAGGTCGGGCAACTTGTCCAAAATAATCAGCCAGAATTAGAAATCAGCAATGCTGATGGCTGCCCAAGGGCAAGGACTCTGCTGGTGCTCGGCTTTGCTGGCTGGAGAGAGGGCCAAGTTAAACAGGACGTAATTAGGAAGACAATTCCCATGCTTTCTCCAGCTCCATGATCCTTAACCAGCAAGTTCTTGCCAATGTTCTTGGCAGCTGTCGAAACTTTCTGACTGCTGCAGTCAGTAAGATTGAGGTAGAAGAAGTTGAGAGCAGCAACTCTCCCACTGCTTCTTAGCCATGTCCCCTGGGCAAGTGGCTTTACCTCTAAGACCCTAAGTAGGATATCTGGAATTGGGTGTGAGAACAGATTGCTTGCCCAGCTCTATGAGCCTAGATAAAAAGTGAAAAGTACACTTCTAGAAGGCATCTTCCAGGGTTCTTTTGGTGGCAGGTGACAGAAGACCAATTCATTACAAATTAGAACTGAGAAATTGACAGCAAAACTTTGTTATTGGTAGTCTAGTGACGTGCACTCACGTGAACATACGAGTGAGTAGGCATTTTTGTGCCTCATTGTTGGTTAGAGTAATATCTGCCATCTCATTAACGATCTTCACAATTCTGTGGGGATAGTGTTATGATTCTTTACATATGAAATAACTGAGGCCCAGAGAGTGTAGTGTTGTACTATGGCTCATTTAGCTGGTGAATGGCATAGATAGAGTTTGGCCCCACAAACGTCGGATACTGGCATCAATATTTTTTTTTAACCTTTCTTTGTGCATTTGTTTTGGAATGAACACTAAAGACTCTTTTGATACCTGGATGTTGAGTGTAAAACAAGCCATGGAGATGTTTTTAGTCCTACTGAATTACAAAATATCAGGGGTTCTTGAGGTTTTTTAATCACTTTTCACAATTGGATTGAATCCAGGACCTTCACACTGAGTTAGAACTCAAGCCCCTTCTACTTTTACTTTTGAGACAGGATCTCACTGAGTTGCCTAAGCATCACTTGAACTTGCAATCCTCCTGCCTCAGACCCCCAGAATGCTAGGGTTACAGGTGTGCATCACCACTCTTGACTGATTCTTGAGCTATTTTGGTGTTCTAAAATTCCTTGCCACTCTTCTTACCACAGATATACAAAATTTTGATGACAAATCTGGGCTGGACTGTCCTTTTCCTCATTTTCCTATGTTTTCATGTCATATACGAATTTAGTATGATAAAAAAAGTCAGTATATTTTCTACTAGACTATGGACTCCTGTATTTAGTTAGAGTTTTACAGAGCAACTGTAGAACACAGTGGGTTGGGGAGGGATGTGTATGCTCGTGTATGTTTATAATAGAGCGAGAGAAAGGAAGGGAGAGAGAAAGAGAGATCTATTTTATGAAATTGCTCCTGCGATTGTGAGCCCTGGAAAGTCTGAAATCTGCATGATAGGAAGGCAGGCTGGAGACCCACGAAAGAAAGAGTTCATGTTGCAACCTGAGTACAAAGACTTTCTGAAGGTAGAATTTCCCCTCTCTTTGATTGTCGCGCGCCTTCCCGGCCGGCAGGAAAACTCACGACACACGGCAGGTGCGGCGGCACACAAGCTTTAATCGTCTCGAACCTAGCACCCTGTGGAGACCTCTACCCATCCACCCATGGTGGCTCTTGTGTGTCTCCCTGAGAGGGGCCTCGTGTGGTCCGCTTGTCGCGGCTCCTTTCGTGCTCCTCTCCTTACCCTGTTCGGGTCCTCTTCTTCTTCTTTCTTCTTCTTCTCCTCTCTGCTCCCGCGGGAGCTCGCATATATACAATCTCAATACCCAATCAGAATACAGCAGGGGATACATTCTCATTGGTCGGCGTCACGCGTGACTAGGCACACATCATCTCAGGCGGGGTTACAGCTAAAGCGGAGGCAGGATATGAGCGCCATCTTGACTCGCTCGATGGGAGGGGTAATCTACCACAGGCTTCGCTCTTCCCCTTAGGCCTCACCTATCTTCCGCAGGCCTATTATTGCTCTATCGCAGCCCGCCCCAGAGGCGACCACCATCACGGCCACCAATCATGGCTTCCCACATTTGATGACCTCAGTCTTCTTCTCTGAAGGCCTTCTGTTGATTGGATCTGACCCACCCCCATTATGGAGGGTCGTCTGCTTTACTCAGTCAATGTATTTGAACATTAAACCTTATCCAAAGAAAATCTTTCCAGCAACATCAAGGTCAGTGTTGGATCAAACATCTAGGCACCAAGATGACATAAAATTAACCATCACAACTCCTCAAAGTAGAGCCTGGGTCTGATTCACTCTGCATCCCTAGAGCTAAACGCTACACTTGGAAGACAGTGTGATTGCTTCCTTAATGTTAACAAGTGAATGAGTAAAATTCTAAAACTCCAAGAGCAGCGTTGGAGGAGACATGGTGGAAAAGAAGGAACATTATGCTTAGTCCAGAAGCTCAGAAGTGAGTCTGGAAGCAAATGAAACTTATTCAAGAATATGGACTGGAGAGGTGTGCACTCCAGGTGACCTTGCATACCTGTTTCATCAGAGCAACCAGAGGAATGTTGAAGAGCAGAGGCTAGCATGGGCGATGCCCTAGTCTGGCTGCCTGGAGGTCCAGCCCCCATGCTGTCTGTGATCACTACAAGCCAAGTGCCCTTGCCAGGTTGCCTTGCCTGTTGTTTCAGTTACTTTTCTCTCATTGCTGACACCCAAAATCAAGGAAGGAAAAGTTTATTTAGCCTACAGTTTGTGGAGGTTTCAGTACATAATCAGCTGGCTCCAATGCAGGGTGGCATGGCACTGGGGCAGCAGCAAGGCAGCAGCCAGCAAAACCAGCCAGAGCATAAACTTCTCAACTCCTCAAACTGACACAACGTATTTACCATAACACCTCTGAACTCAGTTCTTCCTTCTGTGGAATGGTTACCTGCAAGCACAATTCAGGGTAGGTTCAGGTTTGTTTTGACCAAGGCAACACTGCAAAAAGTGTAAATAAATTGCAAATAAGTAAGCATTGGTGGATTTTACACACACACACACACACACACACACACACACCGGAAGGATTTGTGGTCTTCTCTAACAGTTGGAAAGGGCTAACAGCCCTGCATCCAGCCTCATCTGTAAGAAGCAGGGAGTAGGAGAACTGCTGAGTCCTTGGCTAAGCAAAGTGCTTGTGGTGTTGGGCTTACACTTCCCTAGTGTTATTTCTGATGCTGAGAGGATATCAGCCACCAGATATGGAGCTGTATGACTGTTCTTCACTCTTTTTCGTAACCTTCCAGGCCTTTGCAGACTTTGGGGCTTATGAACATTGCTCTGGATGTCCTCCACAGTCTTTTCATACTAATCATAGCACGTCCCTAACTGAACTCCATTATGTGTCAGGCATGGTGCCAAGTGGCGTGTGGACATCTCAGAGGTCACATCTTGTGATTCTTAACTAAAACACAGGGCAACCTTTGTATGGAGTAGACACAGTGTGGGGTTGTCCCAGAAAAGGATGGAGCAACAGAGAAATGACGTCCTCTGACCAACTGGATGGGATAGCAATTGGAATGGCCCTAAAAGTATGCTCTGTCATGGTCTCTCGTGGTACTGTTGCCCTAGGGATTCTTGCATAACATGCTTTCTAAATGCACATCTTGATACCATTACCTAAGAGAATCAGGGAAAGTTTTTTCTCCCCCGGATCACTCAAATGCTTGGGCTGGACCATTGCACAGACAGGCACGGCATTCCTATTTATCAGTATGCTTAAGATGCAGCCTTATGACCTGCTCCAGGTGACCTTTTGTGGCTGCTCTTCCACAAGGATCTATAATTATACAGTGATAAGACACTACATTGTATTTTTTAGGACTCTAGGCACAAGTGACAGAAACTCAATTTGAAATAGATCAGGACCAAGGGAAAGTTTCTAGGATGAAGTTTTACTTATACCTTATTGTAAGCACTTTGGAGGATATAGTCCCAGATCTCAAGGAGCTTTTGTTTTTTTCCAGAGGGCAGGGAAAGACCATAAGAAAAAAAAATCATATGTTATTATTCTGTATAGAAGCAGCACTGGATATAGAGCCAGGAAGGCCTGGCTTTGGCATGCACCAGCATAGAAAACAAAGTTTCGCTTTCCTGATCATTGAAGTGGGGATACTCAATCCTTCATTTCATATTTGTTTAGAGAATTAGCACCTTGTGTGTAAAACACCCTCCACATTATGTGGCACATAGTCAACTTATGATTGTTATTGTTACAGGGCCCATAGGTTACTGGAGTTGCTGAGATCTCTCATAGCTTCAGAAAGTAGCAGGGCTTTCTCTGGGCCTTGGAAGATGAGGAGGAAATAGCTGAGCCGTGAGCACCACAGGAAGGGGAATAACGTGTGCAGGGGTGGAGGCAGAAGTCTGGTGTACTGAAGGGACAGGGCCGGCTGGCTGGGGAGGTGGCTTCACATGGAGCAAAGGACCTTTTGCGACAGCAGATTATATTCGTCTCAAAGCTGTTCTGAAGTAATGGCCACCTTGCCACACAGCAACTGACACCCTTTGCTTTGGCTGGAGTTCTTTTTCCCTTGCCTACCTATATGTAGGCTTGGGCAGTGGAGCCAATGAACCCCACATTTCCTGCCAAGAATCCAATTAAGAAATTGTAGGCCTGACATTTCTGCAGAATTGGCCCTAGGAGTGAGTCCTCAGTGTGGGTCAGACAGGCTCAAGGAGCCTCTGGCAGCCAATGTTCAATGACAATGAATCAGTCAAGGATGGAGACCCTCCCATTTGGGATTGCTGCTCTGTAGGTTTTTCTCCCTCTTTCTAGTAGACATTAAGTCAGAGAGGTGTTTATTCACCTTGGTACATGGCAGACTATTGGAAAAATTCCAGAGAAGCCATCTAGCACTTACCCAACTTCCCACGTGACTTGGATTGTAGGAAACACTGCCGAGCTTTCCCCACAGTTGACTGTGCCTCTGATGCAGGGAGCTCACTACCTCCCACAGTGGCCCTTTTTTCTAGAAGCTGAAAGCTTCAGCAGTTTGCAGGTTACTCCTCATATTGAACCACACACCCATACTTGGGTTTTCTTGTACTGATTTTTGTGTACAGCAGAGCTACAAGGATAGATAACATTATCTTAGCAGCTCTTAGTAGCACCTACAACCTAGGAAGGGAGAAGTATAAATAAGCAATGAAATGAAAACTGAGAAGAGAACACAGTGGGAAAAATCCCTGCTGAGCATAGATCCAGAACAGTATCTATAAACAGATGTGAGGGTTAAAAGATGTGGTGTATACATACAGTGAGATGTTATTGAACCTTAAGGAAGGGAAGAAATTCCAATCCAGGTTACGGCAAGGGGCAAATTTTAAGGACATCTTGCTACATAAAATAAGCCAGTCCCCAAGGACACAGACTGTCCTTGATTCCACACATATAAGATAGCTGGGGTAGTCAAAGTCATAGAAATAGAAAACAGAATGGTGGCTGTCAAGGGCTAGAGGGAAGCGGGTAGGGAGACAGGGCTTAATGGGTAATGAAAGTTTCGCAAAGTGGTAAGAGTTCTGAAGACGGATGATGGCGACAGCTGCACAACAATGTGGGTTTACCTGACACGACTGAACTGTGCACTGAAGAATGTAAGAAGGTAATTTTTATGCTATATGCATTTTAACTACAGTTTTTTAAAAAAAATTATGATTATATCTCTTCTATTAGAGGTACAAATCTTCCTATCACAATCTGAGTTCAGACGAGATCGGGTGCCTTCAGGGTGGTATGGCCGTAGATCTATCAAAATTGTACAGTTCTTTAAATGTCTTCTTCCAAGAAGTCATCCTCACTGGTGAGTCTTTTAAAAAGTATTGCAGTTTGTTTTTTTCAGTAAGTCTAGGAGGAAAGGATGCATGAAGGCTGAAATGTTAATAAGCTCACAGCTCTGATGTTAAGACTACCTGGGTTTGCTCTAGACTCTTGGGAAAGTTATTTAATTTCTGTGAGCACCACTTGCCTCCTATGCAAAATCAAGGTCATACTGGTACCCACCTCTTAGTAATGTTGTGAGGCCTGAGTGATGGGAGGCACAGTGCCTGGCAAAAAGTAAGAACTTGGTAAATGTCAGTTGTTGTTGGTACCTGATAAAAGATAACACCTACCCAGTGATCCTAAAATAATCACAATAGATCCTCATCATTATGCAGAACATAAAGAACATAATTATGAATCTTGGCAACTGAAAAACATAGCATATGGCTTCCTACCTATTGTGTGATCTTAATAAGAACAAACCATTTTTTTTTCCTTTTGGTTAGTATTCAAAATTAAGGGAAAATTGCTACAATCATAGTCTGAGCATGATAAAAATGGGTCACAGTACAAACTCTTCCACAGTCAAATGATTCCATCAATGTCACAGTGCCAGCTCCTCTCCCTGCTTTTCCTGGCTGATATCCATCTCTGCTTCTCTTTTCTGAGCCCCGCTCCAAGGTGCTGGCTTGTGAAGTTTTGCATGCTTAGTGTTGCACAGGTCCCATCTAGCTCAATACAGGGTGAGGTTTGAATGTAGGGCCCATCTCCTTCCCCCTCCAGCGTACATCTCTGCTTGACACCAAGAAGTCATGGGTTTGAATCAATGATGCTCTGAGCACCTGACGAACATATTTAGAGGCTCTTTGGGAATGTGGAAAGAAATTCACACTTTGAGAATTCATCTTTAAAACCTACACCTACAGGGTCTGAAAGAAGTTTTAAGAATGGGTCCATTCATGTAAACATCATAGCACTTAGGCTACTTGTCTTTGTTGGCTTCGACTGTTCTAACCTCTTACCAGAGGCTGGTGGCCTAAACATCAGAGGGTATTTCTCACAGGCTTGGAGCTTGGAGAGTCTGACATCAGGGTGCCAGCATGGTCAAGTGATGGTGAGGGCCCTCTGTCCAATGTGCAGATGGTTATCTTCTTGCTGTGTGTCCCGACATGGGTGGAAAACAAACAGAAGCAGCAGGTTCTCTCTTGTCTCTTCTTGTAAGGGAACCACAATCCTGACCTGACCACCTCCCAAAGGCCCTTCCTCTAAATACCATCACTCTGGGCAGTGTATGAATTTGGGAGGGGAGCACATTCAGGTCATTGGACCACTTATTACCTCAGTAATAACCTTTAAAAAAAAAGTGTGTTGAGCAGAAGGCACACTCGTTGGTGGAATTGGTGGTGGTTTTCTTGCAAGAGTGGAAAAGCAACACGGAAGTGGCAGGATCCAGCCCCACTGTCACCTTAGCAGAAGTCCTGCCTGGGTCTGTTGGCTCATTCATGCCTTGGGTGGAGAAGGGCACCTTGAGTGTGTCTCCAACTCCATGCCTACCAGGCCCAGTGGATAGGCCAGCCAGTAGGAGAATGATACATTAGCTACATGGACTTAATTATTGTTCTCAGGGATGGTGAGTAGAATCACAGATACCCCATACTAATTCTTGGGATCTGGGTACCTCTTAAGACACATGCCAAGGTAATTTAGGTTGCAAATGCCACTAAGGTTTTTAATCAGTTGATTTTATCTGGGTGAGCTCAATGTGATAATAAGAGCACTTAAAAGTAGAAGCAGGAGGCAGAAGAAGAGAGACGTCAGGGTGATGTGACATGAGAAGGATCCAATGCATTGTTACCAACTTTGAAGACAGAAGAAGAGTCCCCAAGCCAAGGAGTGCACAACCCTCTAGAAGCTGGAAAATATAAGGTAGCAGGTTTTCCCTAGAGTCTCTAGAAAGAACATCGCTCTGCCCACACCAGGGACCCAATGAGAATCAGGCCAGTCTTCTGATCTACTGAGCTGTTAGGTAGGAAATCAGTGATATAACCCTCTACATTTGTGTAATCTATTATAGCAGCAACAGAAGACTAACACACCGTGACCATGATCTCTCACTGTAAATAAACAAATAGGCATTTTGACTTGTGTCCTAGTATCATGGCATGGGGCAAAATTCTCTGTTGGCAGATAAAATCGGAAGTCTGACTTTGAAACGGTGTCTAGACTTTGGCCCTTGCAACAAATTGTTTGTGTCCCCCCACACCCCCATGATTTATATCCTCCCCAAAGTGATAGTTGTAGGAGGTGAAGCCTTTGGGAAA